>JADZMA010002108.1:0-13322 GCA_020796225.1 Arion vulgaris
TTTTAGCCATTTGTATGGCCTGTGTGCTGCTGGAGCCCAAAAGAAGCAAAGAATAGTACTGCTGCGACTTTCTAGGCGACTAAGATAGGGGCCTAGGGAAGCTACTGTTGTAAATAAAAAAGCATAGCAGAAATCGGATGTTCTGGCCTACTTGTTGGTAACTGAGTACAACGCAACTGCTTTTGGACCAGATCACATACAAATTACGAGTGGTTAACAAGTGGTCGATATGGAGCATTCAAAGAAGATGCCATTTGTATGTAAAAAAGTAAAGGAACCCTTTCATACCTCGTGTATTAGGTCAATACAGTGTTAGGCCTGTATTTTTCATTGACCTTGGCACCACGATGTGTGATGTGGTCAACATCACGCGGCCAGCCTTTACTTTCCCAGAGCATGTCTGGTATGTAAGCAAATGGTATGTACCATTTGTATGTAAGCCTCTCTATCTAGTTGGTGTGTATTGTATAGGCATTGCTGGTTGTATTCCTTGATTATTGTACTGTTCAGTTTTTCTCATCAACATTCTTGCAAACTGGACTAGTCCATATATATATATATATAAAACATACTCCAAAGCGGCAACCATCTCAAAGTTGTCACGCTAACTGTACACAAGTAAAGTTAGTTAGCATATCCTCTCTCTCTACCTTACAAACACCATGCTTCAGCAACCATCTCAAAGTTGTCACTAACTGTACACAAATAAGTTAGTTAGCATATCAGGGGACTGCCTAGAGTAGTTGATAGTAGCTCGGCCTGCTAGCTGTGAGACGCCTCATAGCTCAGGTTCGAACCTACTGTCCGGCATTTGTTCGAGTCCCTAGTCTTACTCAGGACGATAACATGAGTACCTCTGAAGTGGAAAATCTGCCTGTATGGCGAGGAATACTAATTACAGTACATTGAGCACACGGCTGCCAGTGTAAAGTAATTTACAATGTGCAACGCTGCTGCCATTTAAAGTGGAAAAACAGATTTTCAAAAATCAGTTTCAGAGATGAAACCGTCTGAGTTGAGGGGGCGAAAAAAACAAAAACAAAAAAAAACCAGGCGGTTCAATGTATCTGATTCTGTTTTCTCCACTATGTTTTCTGGAGTGACTGGCGTCGGATTTTTACCAATGCATGTTTTCTCCGACTCAATGAGTATGCTCACGAAGATCGAGACAGGCTTAGCGTAAAGCAGTGGCTGGAATCTATGAGAGCTCTGCGCTGACAAAAATCAGTTTAATTTTTGTACCAGGTCACGAAGGCGTGGAGGAACATGGGTGGACGGATGAGCTTGCTGGCATTGCTGCTGTGGAGGACGAATGAGCAAAGAACTAGACTGATATTCAGAATGCCCTGATGTAGATGTCATG
The DNA here is from genome assembly GCA_020796225.1 of Arion vulgaris. NCBI lineage: Eukaryota > Metazoa > Mollusca > Gastropoda > Stylommatophora > Arionidae > Arion > Arion vulgaris. The sequence goes on from JADZMA010002108.1 coordinate 1,364, forward strand.
TGGGCTGACCTAACAGACTGCATGACTATGAAATCAGCGGTGTTTATCCCAAGAGCGTTGTGCTGGATGTCAGGGAGGAATGGAGAACCAACACATAACTAGTGTCATGGTTGCAACACTCTAAGGAAGAGATGGGAGCACTTGATGAATAATTGGTACAATGTGCGATAACTGATGATCTGTCGACTTAACTAAACTAATTCAGTTTAACAAAACCTCTTGATTATAAAACCTCTACTAGACTTGTAATATATCTTCATTAGTATCATTGTGCAAACACTGTCTGATCGAATCTGACCTGATTATTCTGTGTTCAACAGACTGAGCTGTTTATGAAAGACACTGCTTAGTAAAGCTTTCTTTTTGGAGAGCTAGCTGGCTGTGTTCTTAAAAAACACTCTGTAGGTCTAGGCAATGTGTGCCGTTAAGAGGTAAGGATTTTGAAGTTAAAATCCTGTGTTTGCTAATTTCTTTTTCTGTCAGCCCCAAATACTTGTCACTGTCTGTTTACTGATAATCTTCATTAGTATCATACATCCTTGCTTCCACAACCTGCCTGTGTGTTGCCTGGGCTCACAAGGGAGCAAGAGAATAAGTAACACTGAGACCTACAAGGCAGGTCATAGAAGCGACTGAGGTAGGAGCCTAGGGATGCTACACTAGTAAATAAAAGCGTGCAGGAAATCGAATGTGTTGGCCTACTTGTAGGCGCATAACTAGTACAATCGCTCCTGAGCTCAGATCACATACAAATCACAAAGAGTGGTTTAACAAGTGGTTGATATAGAGCGTTCAAGGCAGAAGATCATCAGGGAATTAAGGATGGATAAGGGAGAGATCTTAAGTCTCTTGTGACTGTAGGATGAGGACACTAAAATTGATGTTGAATCTATCCAGCAATTTAAAGAGTCTGGGATTACAAGCTGTACAAAAAAGAACTGGAGCCTGATAGGTATCAAAATGAGGAGAGTGTCAAAATATTTTTGTTTATGTAGTAGTTCATAGTAGTGCTCTAAAAATTTCCAAACGATAGTTTTTTAATGTTTTCCAAAATTTAATTTAAAAAGAAAGTTTTTTTAAAGAAATCTTCAAACACCCTTGGTAATGGGAGACAGTAATGCTCTGGATTGCTGGTCAGCAAAATATTATCAATGAGCAACAGCAACGCCCCCAGTATGCATACCTTTCTACATCCGTTAGAGAGCCATGAGCAAATATGGGAGTACCCAGGCGCTATTACGTCTGTTCAGTAACTAATAACTACTAACCAAGCCATCTCTTATGAAAATCATGGTATATCCTTTACAGATCATCGCCATCAACCATAGTAAACGAGTCGTTCATTTTCTAGGCACCACTTATACGTTCAGTAGTTTGCAATTACTTTATGGACGGTGAGCTCTATTTTTATCGTTTGTAAAAATATGCCTGTATAGCGTTGTAGGATTGCCTGTATAGGATTGAGGCACTGACAATAGGAAAACAGGTCTTGCACAAAAATCAGTCAGCTGCGCCATACAAGGCGCCTGAATACGCCTGAATTAATAGCGGGCAGCGCAGAAGAATTTCCGATAACACCTTTAAGTGGTGGCTCTGGTAACAGGATGTATAACTGCAGTTCGACTACAAAAGGGAATGGAAGTGATTCCGCAGGAACAAATTTACTTTTTAACTTCCCTGCAGAGTTTGAACCAAGTATTCTTGGGTTCTGATCGACCTCGCACTGCTAACCCGGAGACACCCACAAAATATGCCATTTATACATAATGTAAATGAACATTTTAGATATAGTACAAAACAATTAAGTCAAAAAACACACAAAGCTTATAAAATTATTTTAATTTTTATCTCCATTTTCTGGAGGTTTTTGTTTTAAATAGGACATGTCATTAAAAAAAATAATCACCAATTATTAAGTTTATTACATAAACAATGTTCAACAGAATGAGTCAAATGTGGACCAAGTATGAAAGATAAGAAGTAATATATAGTACAAGTCAAGTCGTAGCATGTCCCCTTGGTGGAACATTGATTTCATACAAGAAAACATGATATTCAGTGTGATGAGATGATTGATTTCTTAAGAATGATTGTCTGCTATACAATCTTCACAGCATTTATGTAGTACATATAACAATCTAACATATGGACGAAGAAGAAGAAAGTGGCATATCATTTACAGGATGTCGGCTTCAACCACAGTAAATGAGTCGATTTTCTAGACATCGCGTATATGTTCAGTAGTTTGCCATTGCTTTCTGATCGTGGGGTCTGTTCTTACCGTTTGCAAAAATGCAGACACAAATTTGCTTCAAACTGCCTGCGCAGAGTTTGAACCAGGTTTGCTTGGTTGTGTTCGAGCTCACTACGCTTAAGCTACAGACGCCCACATTTAACATATATTCATTTGAAATTTGTGATGAAACAAGAAAGCACATCATACACAAATTATTTGTTAAACAGAGTAGACCATATGTACCATCTATCACATCTGGATAAATTCATAGAAAGCTGTGATAAATAGCAAGCACTTCATTGGCAACTTCATACAGAACAGTTGTGCGTGTACACCTCACTCTCAGCAAATCAATGGTGGGATAAATTTATCTGTGTTAATATAATGGCAACTATCACAATGAACATCTCTGCTGTATCTGGTTATCTTGAAATCATGTTGTGGGTGAATCATGTCTAGTCTTCTCTATTGCTACCAGAAGCACTACTTTTCTGAACACTTCTAGTTCAAGTGTTTGATGGAGCGTTAACTCCATTTCCTGTAAAATTTCAGAGCTTTAAATGCACACTAGTCATGGTTAACAGACTAGAGCTTCTTCTCCTACATCAACTCTAAAGTCAGAGAATGCACGCAATGTATGTCGGGATGGGGCGCTGGTAAGAGAGCATGCCTTGCAAAATAAGTCAGATGCGCCATAAAAGGCAGCCTGACTCCTCACGTTAATAGCTGGCGAAAATTTCGATATCACCTATAAGTGGTGGCTCTGGTAACAGGATGTATAACTGGAGTCTGACTAGGAGAGGCGATTGAAGGTGATTCCACCTCCGAAGTTAGAGAAGGTATGCATATATGGCAAGGGACACTGATAATAAGGAAAGCAGGCCCTCACACAAAAATCAGTCAGAAGCACCATACGAGGTGTCCTGACTACACCTGAAATCATAGATGGCGAATGAAGGTGATTGCAATCTCAAAATGTTATGTTCAAAACGGATATGTTGGACCAAAGGGTGCAGGTATCATAGTCTCACTGTAAGCTGTAACACATTGGACCACAGACCATTTTCAGAATGAATGAATAAGAAGGCTCTGGAGTCTCTATATTGTCAATCAGTTGTTGATGTTTAAGCTCATTCAAGCTCAGTCTGAATTATGCACCCTTATGAACTACCTGTTTATCTACAAGAGACGAAAAGGTGTTCAAGGTAAGCTAAGCTCTGCAACTGTAGACCACTTCATTGCATATCTCCTGTAATAAGATGCAATCATAACTGTGCATAATATAATACAGCAATCTTATCTTTAACAAACTAGTTTATCTTTGATACAGTCCGTCCAGAGGTAGAATTTTCAGTAGGTTTCCCGGTTCTTGATGTCAGATTGGAACTTGATGTTGAGAGAAAAATTTGGGAGGTATAGGCTCTTCGGATGACCGGTCGCCTGACCCTTGAGCAAGTGAGCTGATTGATTCTGATGATATTGAAGTTACTGGGGTAAAAGATGGAATGGGTTCAGGGGTTGGTGTGCGTGAAAGTTCTGGAGTAGGATTTGAATCCATCTCCACGAGTGACATTAGGTCGTCCTGGCTGGGGAATGATTTCCCTGACTAATGTGGTAGCAATGGTGCTAAGTAGGGTTGGACCACGGCTGCAAACTGTTTCTAATAGACTTGATGATGGGGCTATAGAAATTTCTTTATCATCAAGAGTTTTCAGACTGTCTGTTGCAGTTTCACTCTGTGAAGCACAATCGTTAGCTATAGATGTACTTGATGTTGATTGCTTTAGTTCTGCTGGATGGTCATCATCTAAGACAGGCTCAGCCTTGACTTCAACCTTGATAGACAAGTCCACAACTGGTGCCTCTTGGGAAGAGGATTCCTGGATATCTTCCATCGGTTCTGACTTTATTTCTACTTTGGGGTATACTGCTGCTTTCAGAATTTTTAGCCATCTCTTCCAGTTGTGTTTCAAGTGGATTTTAGAGAGAACTCCACAGGTGTAGGTGTCTGTAGAAGGGTGAAATTTTAGACAGAAATTTAAAAAAATTACTTGAATTAATTCAACATTTTGAATGCACAAAAAATTACTGAATTATATTTCAATAAATATGTTTCTGACGAGAACAAAACCTACAATTAACCTGCTAAGACAAAGCAGGCAGCAGGCTACCACAGACAGACATCAGTATGACATATGAGAAAGCAAAAGTACGGATAAAAATGGCCTACAAGAAAAAATGGGAGAGATCACCCAGGTCATTTTTTTTTTTCTTTTCTTTCGTCGCTTTCAACTCAAATGAAGTTTCATCTCTGAAACTGATTTTTGCGTGAAAATCCGTTTTCAATTTCTTACACTGGCAGCAGCGTGCACATTGTAAATTACTTTACACTTGCAGCCGTGTGCTCAATGTACTCGTAATTAGTATTCCCTTGCCATACAGGCAGATTTTCTCCGACTTCAGAGGTACTCAAGTTATCGTCCTGAGTAAGACCACCCAGGTCATGAAAAGGACGATGCATACCACCAACTAAGTAGAGAAGAACAGGTAGTCATTTTCATATCGAACAGGACACAATAGGCTGAGGTACCATCTGTTTAACAAGTATAAAATAGGCCCTTTTGACATATGTACATGTGGCACCAGCATGATGACAGAGACACACATACTGCAAGAATGTCCAACATACAGTGAACAGAGAGAAACACATGGCCAACTCCCAAATCAGCCCAAGACAAGCTACATGAAGATGTACATGGACTCCGGCTGACCACTAACTACTTTAACCCAACGGGACTGCAGAGCCGATATATCGGTTCAGAGTAATGTTTATGATGTCGCAGAACCGATATATCGGCTTTTGTATGTCTATTCACGGAAACGAATGTATCTTCAGAACCCCTTTACTGAAGTTTAAAATCTTCAGAACGGAAAGGTACATATATGTAGGTACATTACTATCTCCATTTAACAAAGATTTGAAAGAGGCAAAGCAGTATATTATTGTGTTCAAGTCTAGACTTTTTTTAAGCGTTAATGTTTCCGACGATGCTTACAGTGTAATCTTGAGTACTGTTAGATCAAATTATAACTTGTGATAGTAATGAAGAAGATTTAATTGATGGTAATAATGACATTTGATTGTTTATGAAATGTAGTATCGATAGTTGTAAGTCTAATGTAATAATTGCATCTAAATAATGGGCGTTCCACATTCCGTTTATTGATGTGTCCCTACTAAAAAGTGAATATTATAAAAACTACTGCACCTAGTTAGATGAAACTTATAGAATATGTTCATATATGGATTATATTCATTTAACTGCTACTTCTGGAAACATCTATGAATATTAAGATGTAATACAAACCGAGAGTAAAAATATTTTTATAATTTTTTTTTTTTCAAAATAGTCATGCTACAATAATCTAATTTTCTCAAATGTATATCACCTGATGTAAAATATTATTATATTACTGTATTCCACATCCAATTAGCAACAATTTAATATATAATATGTCATACTTTAGAGAAACAGTACAAGAGTTATAAGGTTTAAACTAATTGACATTGAATGTTAAATTTGAATCTAAAATAAATGCATCCAGAGGTCAAAATAATACAGAGTGAAAGGTTAAAGTATACAAATTGATGTCTGAAAACGTTGGAAGAAGAACCTGCTAAAACATTTAGTAAAACTACTATGCCTGTGTGGTGTCAGGGATATAAAGAATAGTACAACTGCGACCTACAAGGCATATCATAAGGAGTGACTGATATGGGGCGTAGGAAGCTACCTAGTAAATAAAAGCATAGCAGAAATCGAATCTGCTGGCCTACTTGTAGGTGCATAACTGGCACAATGTACAATCGCTCTTAGGCTCATATTACATACAAATCACACAGAGTGGTTAACAAGTGATCGGTATGGAGTGTTCGAAGAAGTAAAGCTACTATTCATATATATATATATATATATATATATATATATATATATATAGAGAGAAAAGATAGAGAGCAGATGCCTTGGTTAGAAGGTATAAAAGAATACTGCAGTGTAACACACTCTACAGGAAGCAAACACCGAAGGAGAAATAAGATGAAAATCAACTGATGTGTATTATATCACTCTCTCAGACACAAAGAAGACAACTGTATTACAACTCCATCAACTTACAAAGTGTGCTAAATAAATATCACAAATAACTATAGTTTACCTCTTGTGCATCCTCATAACAAACTGGATGATAGGTCTGTAGAGAACAATAAAGTATAATCATGACAACTTGCATATAGAATATTCCTTCTTGTTGTGTTAGAATGTCAAAGCTTAACGTGATAGTGTTATTAGTATGTCTGTTTGAATGAAATGAAAATTGTGACATATTCTTCACATGATGTTGCCATCAATCACAATAAATAAGTTGATTGATTTTCTAGGCAATACTAAAACGTTCAGTAGTTTGCCATTGCTTTCTGAAGTTAGGTCTGTTTTTACCATTTGTAAAAATCCACGGACACGAATGTGCTACAAAATTGCCATACGAAGTTTGAACAAGGTACTCTTGGGTTGTGATAAAGCTCACTAACGCTAAGCCACAGGTACCCACTTATGTCTGTATAGAATACTAATTTAAGGGTCCATCCTTAGTTACTGGCGGCCCTGTTGATTCTCTTGTAGATCTTTTCAGTTCTATCCAAACTACATTTATCTCCTTTCATAACAATTCTCAACTGTTAATAATGAGGTAAACAAAAGCATATAACTATACCTTTCCATCCACTTTGATAGTATTCTTCAAGATCCATTCCTCTGTGTCTTCATTCCATGTTTGGTCAAAGGGGATGACATGTAGCACATAACTATAAGAGATATTAACAAAACCAGATCAAGTACAGCATGTTAGAACAATTCTTTGTTCACTTGCATACATCCAACTTAAATATGTTTTTAAAAAAGTCATCAAGATCTTCAAATAACTTATCATGCAGTAGTAATCTTCTATGGGACCATGAGCACAATAATTTAGGATATAAAATGGTACCAGGGTCAGTGAACTGGCACTGACTAAGACCATACCCCACCTCCACAAGGTGGCCTTGGTAACTAACTAATGTCTGGCTAGGTGGTAGGGATCAAGGGAGCTACTAAGTAGAAGGGTAGGTGTATACATGTCTGATTCGAGATCTGATCGCAATAAAGACTATGAGAATCTCAGTAAATGTGCCTACACATCTCTCGTGTCCGATAGTCAAAGAAGACTATTCAAAGTGACGCCTGTGTGGTTGCCGGGGTCTGAATTCAGGGTAAACAATAAAACCACTAATACCTACCACATGCTGTTTACAGCGAAAGTGGAGGTTTGGCGTGGGATTAGCCACCCCACCCTGCAAAAACACTTTGCTTTAAATAACCACAGCCAAGTGCATGAGAGCTTTCAAGGCCTTGGTTGTGAACCTATGACTCCTTGGAGATGAAAGGGTGAAGAAGAAGTAATCTATGCTAAACATTGAACAGTTGATGAATGGCAAGTTTGAATAGAACCACTAATACCTACCACATGCAGTATACGGCTAAAGAGGTTTTGCGTGGGATCAGGTGGCATGTTAATACCTTTGAAGGCGGAGAATGCACATCTGTATGGAGGGGGGACAGTAATAATAACGCAAGCAAGCTTCCACGTAAAAAATCAGCCTACGCCTAAATTCGGGCGAACAAGAAGAAAGAAGAAGCTGGACAGTCAGACACACATGCAAGACGGATATAAATCTCCACTTACATCCTCGCCTTCCACACCAGTAGCAACTGGATTCTTAATGACCTCCTTTCCTTCAAGTGCACGAACAGATAAAGTCTGAGTTACAACAGGAGTATGATCTTCTCCCATTCGCATTTGTTCAAATATCTCACTCGAGCTGAAAAGATACAAAGAACTTCAATGTCACAAAGCATGCATATTGTTTGTTATTTAGAGCTGTTGATGGTAACACTACCAATGTCAAGATTAGGCTTTTAAAAATTCAACTTCAGAATAATATAAAACATCCTTTGTACAAGAGTCACTGTGCTCAATTAGTAAATACCAGTTCTGAGAGAGACGTGATACCTCTCCTATGTCTTCTACATATATGCTCACTCGATACAATCCTATTAATTTCATATATTGTGACTATTCTTTACAATGGCTATTAACGTTGATTTATAATGTGATAATACAAATAGTGTGTGTGTGTGTGTAAAAGTATGTAAGATAGAGTGCATGAATGTGTGCAAGAGTGAAAGTGTGTATGGATGAAAGATAGAAAATATGTGATATTTATGAGACCCACTGCCTTGTTGAGAGAGAGCCATAAATGGAGAGGACACTTCATCCTTGCTTTTGGCCCATGAGCTAAAAGACAAGCACAAACTCTGATGTTTTCACAATAAAACACTTGCCAATTGACTGTCTGTAATGGTGAAAAAGGTCATATATATATATATATATATATATCTGATAGAGAATGAAAATTTGTATGTGTGTACAAATGACAGAACAAGAAAAGTGTGTGTCTGTACTAGCGCAACAGAGAGAAAAAGTGTGTTTAGTGTAAAAGTGAAGCAGAAAACTTACATTTTTCAACAGTATCTTCCAACTCTTCATACTGAATCCAGTCCTGCAAGATAACACAACAAAATCAATAAGCTACATTATCATTAAACACATTGGAAAACTACTAAAGATATAGAATGTAAGTTGAATGCATTTGAAAATAGAAGTCTGCGAAAAATAATGTACATAAAATGGGACAAATTGGATAGAAATTATGAAATCAGGGAAATGTCTGGTCAACTACTAGTAACAACTGTTATATTTTGGGCATACCTTGAGAAAAAATTATCAATTAATACCAAAGCAAGCATTGAAGTGGGAAACAAGAGGTTCAAGAAAGACAGGACGCCATATGACAACTAATGAACTTTGCTGAGAGAGGCAAGAAGTATTGGACTCTATTTTTACACATGTAGGCAGTAACATTAGTAGGAGGAAAACACTACAAATATCTCCATCGACAAATGCTCATTAAAACAAATCAAGGACTTTACATACTTAAGGAGCACTTTTTCAGCAAATGGAAGAATAACTAACAAAATCCAACATAGATGCAACAAAGTAAATCAAATAATAGGACAAATGATGCCAATTTTGAAATGCAAACATGTCACCATAAACACAAAAAGAGCATTGTTCAACACAATCTTTCTTCCAACATTCTGCTTACAGTGCCAAACTTGAACGCTGACATCAAATTATAGAAGAAAACCAGTCACGACAGAGATGAAGCATCTACAGAGAATGCTAGGAGTAACAAGAAGAGACCGGTTTAGAAATGAGGACATCAGAAAAAAAATGAGTAGAACATCAGTACTGAGCTTCATCAAGAAGCAACAAATTAAATTGTGTGGCCGCATAAGCAGATTACCAACAGACAGACACCTCAAAAAGCAATGTTACTCCAATACAGTGGATACAAAGCAAAAGGCAGTCCATAGCGGTGGACCTCAGATATAACAGAGGTGACGAAAAACATGAAATGAAGCGACCTCAAAGCCTTCTATAAATCTCATCTTATCCTGATGCTGTGAGGCAGAACAGGTTTAGAGAAATGAAAAAGATCAGCCTCCATAACTTGTACACACTGATATTCATTATTGTACATCTACATCAACCTCACACAAATTATATACATTTAATTACAGGTTTTCCTGCTACCAGAACATCATCAAGAAAATGCTAACAACTCTAATGGTACTTACCGGAATTGAATAGAACCACTTCCTATTCTTAGCCACCTTCACCATCTCCTGTTCCAGTTTATTCTGCCTAAAATGCCAGTCCAAATGTGCACGGTATTTTTCATGGTCATTCATTGTGAACCTTGCAGCACAAGTGTGACACTGGATCCCTTCATGAAGCTGATCTATCACGCTCTTGTGTGTCCTGAAAGTATATTATAGAGCTAATAGTAAAATAACAGCCATGTTGATTTGGTATACATGTAAAAGTTGAACAGTACGGTAGTCAAGTATTCCTATATATACGCATTTGCGTGCTAAACATGCAATTTAGCACCAGTGAAAATCGGGAATCCCATGGAATTAATCATTTCACACTGTATCCAAATATTGTCATTGGTGTAAGCGCACACCATTTATTTTCATTGATATAAGTGTAAAATATCATTTGTTCACTATGTCACATTGCGTGTCATAATATGTAATAGGGATACGCCTTTGCACACATTCACCACTATTTTGTGTATTACTGTAAATTCTAAACTTTGTTTATCATTTTGTTGTGCTTCTGCAAAATTATATAACAAAATACACTCTGTGCATCTACCAAGTTAGCTGCCAATTAGTTAAAAATGAATTTGTAAGGTTGTGATGAACTGCCGGAAGAACAATTACTGTAATACATATGGTAGATTTCATTCAAATTAAACCTTAGTGTGTTTACAAATTTTGGAACGCACTATAACAGCCTTTAAGACAATATGTGTGATATACAATACAGTAACAATAAAATAAATGAAGGGCAACACTCACTGTTTTAACTTATCCGAGTCAAAATCCAGAAGGTCTGGAATAGCCTCTGGTTTCTGTGGACATAATGAAATATGGTAATTTATGCTCTATTGACATACATTTCAATCAGTCACAATGAATATCAACAGTAAGGTGGACAACAATTTCTTCTTCACCTTTCAACTTCCAATGGAGCACAGGTCATGAACAAACTTCTACCAGCCCTTCCTCTCTCTTGTCATTGCTTCCAATTCTTTCTACTTCTTACTTATCCTTTTAATATCAGTCTCCAGCTCTCTTCTCCAGGTTTTCTAGGCTTTCCTTTCTCTTGTATCCTGCAGGTTCCAAAACAATGCCTGTCTTGCAATGCTTCCGGTCTGTCTTCTCGTTGTGTGTCCTATCCATCACCAACTTCTCTTCCTTAGCTCCTTTTCCAGACTTCCGGTTTACAAATGGCGCTGAGCGACGTATCGGTTAAGCGTCAGCAATAAATTTTATCACTTCATCTTGCTTCCGTGGCCTGGATTACTACTTTTCCTTCATTTGGACTGAGGATATATTGTGTTATTGGATATATTTTGTGGTGTAGTTAAGCAACTCGGAAATATGATGGTAACCGATCAGAAATGCGATTGCTACCGAACGCCGCTTTGCTGTGTTATATCGCGGTCCGGGGTAGGCAGAACCCTTAAGCCTAGAAAGGCAATCTGCCTATGGTAGGAGGATTCCAGAAATGCTCAACCGTCGAAGTCGGAAGATGCATGCCCAAGCGGCACTGGAATAAAAAACGTGCATCTACGCACTACAACCGAGCTATGCAACCCACACTACTCGGTGCGGTGTCATATTTACAGGTCGAAACCAGGTAGGTTCAACACCGGGCCCCATCCTCCTGGGGTCCATGACTTCAAAACAGGTTCTCAGCCTGGGAACGCATCGCTCCCAATCAACTGACACATAGGCGATAACCATCTGCCTAAAAACCAATGACAAGGAAATCACAATTGGCAACATATATTCACCACCAAACAAATTTATCCACCTAAACAACATACAACCAAACACAGAAAACTGGATAATAGTTGGAGATTTCAACAGCCATTCTCAAGCTGGGGGTACTCTGACCTAAATGTAAAGGAGAGGAAGTAGAAACTTC
>JADZMA010002109.1:0-13307 GCA_020796225.1 Arion vulgaris
TTTTCCCCCTTGACCCCCACCCACAGTTTATTCACCGGGAGGAGCCAAAATGCCCCCCTTTTTCAAAATGCAACTTTAGATTCAAGACGCTGTTGCCAGACGTTTATATTTGGTGTTTTGTTGCCTCTGCCATCATGCCTTCGTCAGACAGTCGTTCACTTATTGGAGGTCTGGTAACAAGGTTGACTTTTCACCCAGACATTAAGCAGTGGTACAGGAGCAGATTCTTTTGCTATCTTGAATTCTTGGTTCCAAACATTTGGATGCTCTCTGTCTAACTTGAATTCTTTGTTCTCATCTCTTAGTCCAAGCTGTCGAATGTCTTTCAATTCGATGTGCCTTTGTTATAAACCATGTCCTTGTCGGTATTCTTTTTTAAACTCTGTCTATGTCTTTATCAAGTGCTCTTGCTATGTCTTTATCAAGTGCCTTGCTATGTCCTTATCATTACCCTCTATCCTTGTCCTTGTTGCAAGCCATATCCTTGTCTTGAGTTCTGTCCAAATCCCTTGTCATAAATCCCATCTTTGTCTTCCCAAATTTTTTCTGCATCCTTGTCATAAGCCTCATTTCTGTCATGAGTCATGTCCTTATCCTTGTCGTAGGCCATGTCTTTATCCTTGTCATAAGTCACATTTCTGTCATGAGTCTTGTCCTTATCCTTGTCGAGTCTTGTCCTTATCTTTGTCATAGGTCATGTCATTATCCTTGTTGTAGGTCCTGTCTTTATCCTTGTCATAGGTTCTGTCTTTATCTTTGTCATAGGTCATGTCCTTATCCTTGTAGGTCCTGTCTTTATCCTTGTCATGGGTCATTTCCTTATCCTTATCATAGGTCATGTCCTTATCATAGGTCCTGTTCTTATCCTTGTAGGCCCTTTCCTTATCCTTGTCATATGCCCTGTCTTTATTTTTGTCCCAAAAACCATGTCTTTGTCATGATGTCTATATCCCCCATACGCCCTGTCTTTGTCATGAGTCCTGTCTTTATCCTTGTCATAAGCCCTGTCTCTGTCATGAGTTTTGTCTTTATCCTTGTCATAAGCCCTGTCTCTGTCATGAGTTTTGTCTTTATCCTTGTCATAAGCCCTGTCTCTGTCATGAGTTTTGTCTTTATCCTTGTCATAAGCCCTGTCTCTGTCATGAGTTTTGTCTTTATCCTTGTCATAAGCCCTGTCCCCTGTCATGAGTTTTGTCTTTATCCTTGTCATAAGCCCTGTCTCTGTCACTAGCCCTGTCTCTGTCATGAGTTTTGTCTTTATCTTTGTCATAAGCCCTGTCTCTGTCATGTGCCCTGTCTTTATCCTGTCATAACCCTGTCCTGTCATGCGGCCTGTCTTTATTCTTGTCATAAGCCCTGTCTCTGTCACGAGTTTTGCCTTTATCCTTGTCATAGGTCTTGTCCTTATCCTTGTCGTAGGCCCTGTCCTTATCCTTGTCGTAGGCCCTGTCCTTATCCTTGTCGTAGGCCCTGTCCTTATCCTTGTCATAGGTCCCATCTTTAGTTTTGTCATAGGTCCTGTCATTGTTACGTGCCTTTTTCTTTATCTTTGTCATAAACCCTGTCCCCTGTCATGTGCCCTGTCTTTATTTTCTGTCATATGTCCTGTTTTTATCTTTGTCATAGGTCTTGTCTTTATCTTTCTCATGGGCCCCTGTCTTTATCAAAGCCATATCCTCTTCCCTACCCTGGTCATTTTCATTAAAATTCCGAATCATCTGCAGAACATCACTAAGATCATCAGCGGGACCATGTCTCTGCCTGATGAAGCTACTGTCCATTAAACCCCCTCTCGTGTTTTTGCTCTAAATTTTAAGGTTTAAAGATTCCTATAATCCATGTGTTTCCTTAGTATTTTATTGAAGCCCAGACATGTAGTCTCTCCCCCGCATTGTGTTGTAACCTCCCCCCCTCCCCCCGATTTCCCTCGTATACCTCTACCTCGAACAAATTCTGCCACCTCAGCAGGTACCTTCCATCCGTTCTCCCCGACCCATATCTATCAAATCTCTGTCTCGATGATCTCTGTCATCATATCTGTCTCTCCTGTTCTCACATGTTCATCCTCTGATTCTTCAAGGGGTGCTAGATTACTTTGTGGACTTCGACTTTTCCTCATATGATGATCTTTTTTCATCTTCTTCTTTAGTAATCCCAAATTTTATTTGTTCCATTTCCCGGTTTTTCCCTTTTTTTGTCTTTACAAAAATAAAAAAAAAATTGGACATCTTACATCTTTCACGAGACAATGTTCGGGAGAAAATAATTTTCTACTCCCAGTCTCCCATGTTCACAACTTTCTGATCTCCCGCCATATTCCATACATATTGATACTACCAGCCGCCATAGTTACATCATACATATTGATCTACCAGCCTGCCATAGTTACATCATCATATTGATACTACCACCCTGCCATAGTTACATCATACATATCTGATACTACCAGCCTGCCATAGTTACATCATACATATCTAATTCCCCCCTCATTTTTCCAACATATCATTACCAGCCTGCCATGTTCCCCATCAATCTGAATACCACCTCCATTTCATCCCCTATCTGATACTATAGTCTGTCCATTAATTGTGGCACGTTTGGGGTTTTCTAAAACTCCTGTTGGATCTCAGTGTTTTTTGCATGAGCCTTAGAATATCCTGCGCAAAAATAAAGCTAACCAGTAGTTCATAGATGCTAGGGTTTTGCATCGGCAATTTCCCTTTTATCTTTTAACAATTGAAATACGGGGCTCAAATTTTAGATTTTACAGAATCCCTGAATTTGTCCATGTCAATTTTATTCATAGGTGATCTCCATATTAACTTGATAGGTCAAATAATTTTGTTTGCCCTTTATGCAAGTGAAATTGGATACAATATGTACAGTTAGTCCCCCCCTTCGGTCACCATTTGACCCCCAGGGGGTCTTAACTTCACCACAAATTTTTATGATGGAGATTTGGATATGGGCGGCTATTTTTCAGTCTGAATCAAAATATTTTGTATCATCCCCTCTGGGATTCCATGGGTTGTAATTTTTACTGGCTGGGCAAATTGTAATCCCTCTGGTTTCAGTACTGCTTCCCCGGAGCCCTTTCAAAACCCCTTCTTCCAGAACTGCATGTCTATCTTTGGGGGACTCACGGTCAGAACTTCAACATCACACATTTTAAAAGCCCTGTTCTGTTCGACAACTTGCCCCTTTTTCTTTGCCCGCAAGCTTATCGGGTTGAGGGGGGCATGATATGGAAGGGGGTCGCAAAAACGTGTGGCGATTCCCCTGATTTTGTCAATAAAAACCTTTGTCTTATTTGTCACCCCACCAGGTGCAACAACTCGGGGTTTTAAATATGTATCATGGTGACATTTTTCCCTTAGGGGCCAAGTCCTAATTTGATCTTTTTTTATTTGATGCATTTGGGACTTTTTCTTCCCCTGATACTGGTGGATAGGATGCATTATCCATTCAACAAGATGGTCTGTTTAAATTGGGGAGTCTTTTCCATCCAGTGCCTGAAAATATGTCCATTCATTTCTGTGTGTAGTCCCACCGACCTTTCTTTGATTGCAAAAAAAAGTCCAGCGTCATGGACAAGACCTTCTTCACTGCTTCCTGCATGTGTTAGTATAATACGCTGGCTTTGCTGCTTGGTATTTTTCTTTTCTGTTCACCGTCTACTGATTGCCATTCTTTAGCATTGGTGTGGTGAGCATTGACCAAGGATTCGTCCAAATATACAATATCATAGCCTTGCCTCTGCCGCTCACGGATCTGCCTCAGGTATTTACTTGGGCAGCAATTAAATGTGGTTTTCACAAATAATATTCCTGCCGCCTATAGTTTTCTGAAGGTGAAGCCGGCGGCTCTTAC
The DNA here is from genome assembly GCA_020796225.1 of Arion vulgaris. Lineage (NCBI taxonomy): Eukaryota > Metazoa > Mollusca > Gastropoda > Stylommatophora > Arionidae > Arion > Arion vulgaris. The sequence continues at coordinate 3,871 of JADZMA010002109.1, forward strand.
AATTTTTCATAGAGTACTTTTAGAAATGTCTATGCTGCAATCTGATTGCAGTTTTAATTTCAGTTTCCTGAAGTAACAAGTTGATTTATGTCAAACATTTTCAAGAGCTCCCGTCTTATGACATCTATGTCAAAGTCGTCAATTATTCTTTTCCTTCCTTGCTTGACATTAGTGCACTTTGTGTCCTTTTAATCCATCGGAAAAGGATTCTCTATTCAGACCAGCGACAGTTCGTTCGTTTCTCAGGGTTATGAATATTGCAATATAGATGACCTCTCTTAGATTCCCTACGAAGTGTTGGTATAGTAAAACTGTAACCTTCAGCATTGTTATAAATGTGCACTTCAGACTCATTATGAATGTGATATCAATGTCAGTTTTGATAAGCCAACAAATATGATACAATAGCTTCATACAAATAGCGAGATACACCTATAACTATACACGGTATCCCAATTATAAGTATGCTTTCCAGGTTAAAGTCGACTGGGTTAGGTGCAAGGGAAATCGTGAAATTGTTGTTTACTCACGATATTTCAATGTTACCATAATGTATTTTTAGAACAACGCGTCTGTGTACCGTAGATCTGTTACTATTGTGTACAATCCGGTGAGGTTGATTTTAATATAACCTGAAGAAGAAATATTTCAAACTACATCAAATTTTCTTGGAAAAAATATTTCTCTAGCGTCATGGATATTCTAAGGCTGCTTGCAAAAATCACTGAGATCCAACAGGTAGTTTTCGAGAAAATCAATTTCAAAGCGTGCTCACAATTAATGGACAGACTATACCAGCCTGCTATAGTTACATCATACATATCTGATACTACCAGCCAGCCATAGTTACATCATACATAGTTATGGCCCCTCATCTCTTTTACTGGGAAAAGAAGGGGGCACTTTATTTCCGCATCATTCCCTCCAGCTCTGTGTTCTTCTTTTCAAAAGGGGCGATCCAAAACCAAGGTTTTCCCAAGCCCCCCTATCCAAGACCATCTTTTGATCCCCCCCCCTTTTAATTTCCCCCTCTCAATAGTTGATTTTTAAATTTAAACTTAAAATACTATTTACTATTTTGCACATTGAATTGAGCACAATTTTTTGTTGATTTAAAACCCAATACCCGGCATTAAACACCTTTAAAGAATTCCCTGTCTTGCCCCTTCTCTGACTTTGGGGCGGACTGTTCAAACATTCTTTTTTTTCTTGGGGGACTTCATTTTCTTTTCTTAAAAAATTATAATATGAAAAAATAAATAGAAAATTTAAATCTTTTTGAAAAGGAAAATAAAAATGTGTAAAAAAGATAAATAATCCAAGATATGAAGATAAATTATGTAAACAGAGATAAATAATATTGATTAAAGAAGATAAGGAAAAAAGAAAGATGTTTTTTGATATTATTGCTTATTGGTTACTAACCCGTTTTAAAAAAAGGGAAACCCCAAAAGGGACTAAAACAGATGTGAAGATTATATATGCTGAGGGTTTTTTGGCAGGGGGCTTGCCAAAGGGTTGTGACTCTTCTTCGGCCCTATTTGAATCATCCGGACGTTTGGTTGAAATTTTTCCCGTTGTTTTAAAAAGGGGGCGATGACACCACCGTTCAAAGCAATGGAAAACGGGGCCCGTATAAGTGGTGCCTGAAAATAAACACTTTACTTGGTTGGGGTCATCCTTTAGGATATCCAGATTTTCATTCCGGGCATTGCTGGTTAACATCATAACTTCTAAGGCATCCAGTTCTATTTTACAATGAGTAACCCAAACTTTTAAAATGGGGATATTTTAAATATCTCCAAACTCCTGAAATCTTTTGAAGTTCAACATCTTTTTTAGTGTTTCATCAACAGGCAGTTTAAGAAAACCAAATTCCTTATCCCCCCGAACCCCCCAAAAATGTGAGCATGCCCACTCCCCATTGTGCAATCCCACTTTCCGGGACAGTGACCCCTAACTGGTTTGAAATTTCCCAAAAGGGACATCCATCATCAAACCTCCCAAAGGGATTTTAGAACAACAAGGTCAGACAACAAGGGCCCCCAGTAAACAGAGTCCCAGAGGCCAATGAGGACAGCAGTAAAGCCTAAACCTTCATTTCGTACGGGGTCTTTTACCCATTTTGCCTGCAAAAACCCGTCATGCCTCTAAAAACTTCAGTGATTTTCACCGAAAAAAGCCATTTTAAACAATCCCCATCACCGTTTTACCTTCATCAGCGCAATTGTGAGTTCACGGGGAATTTTGATACTATATTTAGTTAGACCTATAGGTCTTTTTTTTTTAGCGGCCCAAGTTTTTTTCTCTAAAATTTTTCACTTGTCCCCAGTTCACCCCTGGCCCTTTTTTTAAAGATACCCCCCTTTGCAAATGTTTTTCCACCCCTTTTTTGTTTGGGACAAAAAGAAAAGCTCTTCATTAAGGCCCCGAGCCCCCCTCTGACAGTGTCCCCCGGTGTATCTTCCTTCCAAATTCACAGAACATTTGTTTGGATTTGCATGCCCATTCTTCTACCCCCACCCAGCATCTCTCCCCTTTCCCCCAATAGAAGGCAAGTTTGCTTTTGCTGTATTTAAAAGTTGGTTATCTTTTTTAATGTTCTAATTTGGAAAAAGGGTGAAAATTTGGTTTTTCCGTGGTGGCTGTCCATTTTTCTGGGCCCGAAAGTGTTAATTAAAAGGTTTGGGGCATATTTCAATTTTTCTCCAATGTTAATTTTGTCCTACCCCTTTTTTAATAGTTTGTTAATATAGTATGCTATCTTTAGCATTGAATTTTCCATCAATACTCCCCCAAGAAAAAAAAACTGGGGAACTGTTTTTTTTGTTATCTTTTAAAAAAACAAATCCATTATGATTTTATCTGAATAAATATACCTAGTTTTAAAATTTGAACAGAAAAAAATAAAAACCTTCAAAAAAGAATAAAAAAAAAACTGGTGATGCTAAAAAAAGAAAAAAAATTGAGATTTTTTGACATATAAAGAAACGGGGGGCTGGAGGACCATCATGGAAAAAACACCCCAGCAAAGGGAAGAGGAAAGCATGGAGAAGAGGGACCCCGGAAACTGAGGGTTTTGGGCATGACAACTGCAGAGGGGGACAACTGGCCGGGAATTATTTAAGGTTTTTTGGGGTGGCAAAGTTCCGCAAAAAGCTATTTGTTTAATGAGTTTTAATTTTTGGTGGGGGATTTTAAAAAAAACATAAAAAAGAAATAAGAGATTAAAACAGAGAGAGAGAGAACAGAGATTAATCCCCTCATTTTGTTGACACTTTCTGGGATGAGCATCTTCAAATACCAGCCTCTCGTTTGGGGATTCACTCTTTCTCTCCTTCTTTGTCAGAAAAACCAGAGAACATTGGACATTTTGGGATGTCTAGATTCAGAATTTAAACTTTTTTTATTTTGAGTGATGATGACTGCTTTCTGTTCATTGTGTAGAGCTGTTTTTTTCTGCTGCTGCAGAACTGGATTGGGTTTTCCATTTCGTGAAAAGGTGGGGTTTATTAGTTTAAAAAACTGTTTTTCAGACGAATATTCATATATTTTTTATGACAACATACAAGATGGTGAGGGTGTGGAACAAGGATGGACTTGACTCGGGGCAAGCAAATGGTGTGAGCGCAGAGAAATTTTTAAGAGGAAAAACTGTCCAGGAGACAACAAGTAGCCTCCAAAAAAAACAATGGCATTGACCAGGGGCAAGCAGAGCACACACACAAGCCACATCCCGCATGTATAATGGGTGATTTAACATCTAAAAAATTTTGTCAAAACAAAAACTTTTTCAAATAATGGTTTGAAAAATGAAATTAAAATAATCCATGTAACCTTTTAAAATACCTGGTTTGGGCGGGAAAAGGTAAGGGTGAGCAGGTTGTCTGAAATCAGTGACTGACCCAAGGATTGAAAAGGGAAGGGTCGGACATCATCAATGACAAGAGACAGTTGGAAAAAATTTGACCTTTTTTTAAAAGGGTATTTTTTTCTTTTTGGGGTCTATGGAGTGTGGTGGACTTGGCCTTGGTCTTCTGACAGTAAAGAACCCTGGATAGGTTGAAAGGACCCAAAAAGAGTAAGGGCATACTGGTTGCATGATACTTCTTGTGGGGGAAGGTATTCCGTTAAAAGATCCCCCACAACAAAAAGTCGCACAGTGCGTATCTGGGCTTCCCCAAAAATCATCCTCTGCAAATCCTAAATAAAAAGGGCAGGCGATTGAAGAGGCAATCCTGGATGCCCAGGCAGGGGATTTTTCAGCCCTTTACCTAGATGAGATGGGCAGTGAAATAGATCCTATATCAGGGGATATTTTTACCCAGGGTTTTCGCACACTTGGCCGCTGAAGAATACCCGCAATGTGGAAATTCTTTCGTTGATCCCCCCCATCCAGGTGATTCTTTCTACACCATTCGCAAGCTGGAAAATTGTGTGGGCTTCTCAGCCAACAAGCACCACACTTCATGGGGACTCGGGGCTTTTGAGAAAACAACCAGGCATGACTTAAAGATCCGCCCCCCGGGGCCTGTTAGGTGGCTGAGCAACAGGCCCTTTTACACATATCAATGAGGGAATGTTTCAACTGATTAATCAAAGTATCGTGTGGAAGGGGTGGACATCTTTTGGGAGATCACATCTCAAAAAAATGTTTGGCTGTCCGCCGGGACATGGGGAGGCGGGTGGGTTGCTGACTCTTTTTCAAACAGTCCCCCGCCAAGTGGACAAATAGGGAAGGCAAATGCGTCCTCTCAATTTGAGACATGGCGGGTCTCAGACACTGGACGGTTAAAGTTGGCAAGTTTGGCATGCCAGTGTTGGGTCTGATGAAAAGGTTATAATAAACCTATGGGTTCTGTGAGAAAATGGACTGGGATGGCTGCTCGAGGACAGAGCCAAAAGGGTCCCCAAATGTGCCATAGTCAATAACATAACATTATTTTTAGACTTCTTCTTCTTCTTTAATTTTAATCGTTTATACTTTTTAAAATGTTAGTGGTCCCGGTCCATTACATCTCCTATAGTTTTCTTGGACATATGGGGTTGCCTGTGTTTTTTTCGTTCCATGTCTTGGACATTTTCAATGTGTGTCTCTGTCATTTCCCCGTGCCACATGTTTGTGATGGGGTTTTTATACTTGTTAAAAGATGGTACCCCAGTCTTGCCCTGTTAAATCAAAAATGACAACCTGTTCCTCTCCTTAGTTGGTTAAATGGGCCCTTTTCCCTGGGATCTTCAGCCATTTGTTCTTTTAAACCATTTTTTTTTTTTCTTTTTCTTCCCCATGTCATCTGGTTCTTGGGAGCCTGCTTTGCTTTTCCCAAAAGTCCCAATCCATTTCCAGGTATTCAGTGAGATGGTATCCCCTTATTACCACCTAAAAAGATGTTGCATACTTGGTGGTGATGTTTTAGTTCCTTATTTTATGCTTCATTTTTAGAGCAGTAATTACTGACAGGGGAAAAAAACCAGGTTTTTTTCATGTTTCTGACACTATGGCTTTGCGCCTTGGGGTTTTCCTCTGCTCTTTTGCTAGAACCTTCCTGTGCTAATTTTGCTTCCTGAGTTTCATGTCACTGAGCACTATGAGTCTCCTCCATTTTCAGTTATTTCTGCAGAATCTGTGATAAAGGGGCCACCTGCTTTAGAAGTGTTCCTTTGGTCTGGTGGCCAGGTTTTCTTTTTTCCTTGTTTGTTGGTTTTCCTCTATCCCTTTATGTTCCATTCAGCTCTAAAATTTTTTATCTTTCATATCTTCTTTTTGTTGGTTATTTTATGGTTTGGGGGAACTTTAACTTTTAGTTTTTTTCCAACATCTTGGTTTTTCTGCAAAGTTATTGTTTTAGTCTCCCTTCCAGCCCATTATTCTTGGCATTGGGTACTTCTAGTCTCTTGAACTTTTCTCTTGTTTTTGTGCTCTTGTCTCTTATATCCTCCATTGGGTTTGGGCGGTGGTCTTTCCATTTCCCGTATTGAAGGGTCTCATTCCCCCTTTAAAAATTCTTGGCTTTGGGTTTTGAACACGGTTGATTTTTTGAAGTTGGGTTGGGGTCGGCCCCGCAGAGATTCCCTGTCCCGTGTCGGCAACATTCCCCTATAAAGCTTTAAACATTATCCCCCCATTGTAATGTTTTCATGTTTTCCATTTGGGTTTTGCTGGGTTTTGTTTTTTTTAATCTAGCATGCATTCTCCAAGGGGATTCCAAGGTATGTGGGTTTTTCTCAAAATGGTTTTTTAGTAGGGCTTGGACTTTGGGCTTTGTTGAAGGGGGGAAAATGATTTTGCTTTTTTTTATTTGGGTTTGATCAGCCTGTATTGGGCCATTGGTCTGGGGTGGAGGGCCTGTTTTATTCTGTTTTGCAGGGATGCCTCCTATTCCCGGGCCAGGCATCATACAAAGGGGTGGTGGATCCTTCTGGGTATGTTCTGGTTATTCATTGATGTATATGAGGAACAGTGTTGGAAGTCTCCACCCTGGGAACTCCTTGTTCTAGTTTGTTTTTCCCGTGGAACCTTTTCACTTTCACTTTAGCAGTTCTTTTTTTAGATATGTGATATCCCTTTGTACATTGTCCCTTTCGGTTTCCTTAACCACTTTTAGGGCCTTCCCCCTTTATCAAAAAACCTTCTCCCGATCTACCCAACTGCGGTTTTTTTCCCTTCCGGCATCCTCATCTCCTGGGGGGATGTCCCTTTATCTTCTGTGATCTGTTTTAAAAACCTGCTTTTTGGGGAAAGCCCTTTTTTTTCCAAATCCCATTGTCTGGGGTTTATATCGCTCTAGCAATTTTTCCCCCAATCAGTGGTTATTGGGGCTTTTCCCTTTTGGTCTTGGGGTCCTTCCCGCTTTTTTCTATCAAATGCCTTCCCTTCTTTGGGTATAACGCCACTTTTCCAGCTACATTAAAATTTTTGTAAACTTTTTTGTTGTCGCCCATTTTTTTATCATTTCATTATTATCCCCCTTTATTCCTTTATTTTCTTTTTTAGGCGAAAGCCTAATTCATGTTGAATTTGTTGTCATTTTCTCCCCCGGGGGCCTTTAAAAGGGGCTGACATTGTTTTTCTTTTATGGTTTCCCCCTTTCTTCAGGAACATCTTGATTTCTTGTTAAAGTGCTCCTGGATATTGGCAGCTTGTTTCCCTTGGGTTTTCATTTTGTTTGATGGTGATTGTGTGCTTGTATTTATTTTCTTGGTTTAAGGCCTGGGTAGTTTACAACTTTTTCTTCGTTGGTTGGCTTTGTGTTTTCTATCCCGCTGTTTCAGCATTTCGTTTAGGGGGTTGTTTTTATCTTGAGGTGGTGTTTTAAAGTTTGCTTGTTTTTTTTCTTTTCTAATGTTTCTTGCTTTTTTAGTTCTACTTCTGTTGTTTTTAATTGTCCGTCCAGAATGGGTGTGTTTGGTCTCATAGGAGGACTCTGTGGTGCTTTGGGGGGTTTTTGGGGGTCCAACCTTTTTGGGATTTTGCGTATGTTTAGGGTTCCAAATATAGGTCTTCAATGCAAAATTCAGTTTCTCGTTTTTATTCCATCGGTAAAACAGTTTGGTTTTGGGGGGTGGAAAACGCCAGCCCGGTCTTTATCACCCGGAGTTGGTCCAGCACCCTTTGTAATTTTTTGGGGAATGTCACCCGTAAAGGCCAGGCCCGGTGTGGGGGTGGTTTTCGGGTTCTGGGGTAGTAATAGGGTTTTTTCCCAGCATTTTTATTAATGTGGTTTCTATTCCCCTCCCCCCCTCATCCTCTTTATTTTATCCGTTTTCCCCCCCTGGGGCATTAAAATTTACTACTATCGTTTTGGTATTATGTTATTTCTCCCCTTTTAAGTCTTTTTTTGGAGGGGGTAGATGTTATGATCCGGGGGCTCCCATTTGGGGGGGTTGCGTCTTTTCCCCTTTTTTACTTCTACTAACATCTTTATTTCTTTACTGCCTATTCGGGAAAAATCAGGGCTCCCCCTTTTCGTCCTTCCCCTTTTAATGGGGAAGGGCTGATTCCTCTAATGGAAAATCTGTGGCTGGTTTATTTCTCTTGTATATGTTTCTTCTGCTCCCGTTTAGATTTTGTTAATGGGGCCCTTCTTTATACTCCCCCTTTCATTCCTCAAATTGTTGAAATTTTTATGATTTGTTCACTAGTTTTGTCCCCCGCTAACTGTCCCCCCGGCTCGGGGGCGTGGGTCGATCCCTGCCGCTGTGGGCCGGACCACTACTCTTTTTTTTATATATGATGTGCAAACGAAGCTCCATTTCCCCCTTCCGGCGTTTTTGAGGTGCCCCCCTTTGCCTTTTTTAAAACCCACAAGGCAACAGGTTTAATCCCCAGCCCACCCCCGTTCGCTACCTTTATAAGGTTCGCTATTCCCGAAAGGCGCCCCGCCCCGGGCCCTGTGGCCAAATTTTTTTGCCCCCAAAAACCAAAAACGGGCCTAAACAATTTTTCTTTAAAATGCCAGAAAAAAAATCAAAATCCCAAAAAAGGGACGTTTTCCTTAAATTTTCACCAAAAATGTTGGGGAAATCATCCTTTTTTTTGCTAATACTAATCCTCATTCCTAACCCGAATGAATATAATGGACAAAGACTCTGAAGTAGACGAAAACTTTGGAAGTGGGGGTCTAGCTGTTTGATTATGGAGGATAGTTCGGGGAAAATTTTACAGCCTGGAATTTTGGGGCACAGTTTAAAAGCTGTGTGTCATCCTCATGCTTTTGTTGTGAGGACCAGTTTCAAACGTGTGCCCTTTCATATTTCATACTTGGAACCTGTCAAACTATCAAATTGAACACTTCACCAGATCTCTTTCCTAACAGGAACAATTAACACTTTGCTGATCAGCAATCCAGCTTGTTATTACCAATGGGGGTTGACAATTTTCCAAAAATAACTTTTTAAAAAAAATTATTAATTTAAAAAACAAGTTAACTTCAAAATTTTCTGAGCACCATTATGAATGGTTGTAAAATCCGAAAAAAAATTTTTGTAAAATTGTCGAGATTATGGGCGGCCCTCTTGATTTTGTTTTTTATAGAAATTAAGAATGTGAACCAGCCACTTTTTAGTTTTTTTGGTTTTTTCAATTTCAAGGCAATATGTTAGGGACATGGTTGCAATGAAAAAAAAAGTTAATTTTGAGTATTGGGTTTTAAAGATTGACAACATTTTCCAAAAAAAAACAAAAAAGTTTGAATAAAAAGGAAAATTTTATTTTTTTAGTTATTGTTTTATTGGCATCTCCTGGTGTTTTTTGAATGTTAAAAGAATAAAAACCTCTAGTTATAGTCTATCTTTCCCCTTTTTAAAATGGGGTTTATATTGGCCCGTGCCTCTGGGGTTTTTTAGGGGCGTTGATAATCCCAACTGTGTGTAACGATGCAGAGTGTCAAGCATAGGGAAAAGAAAATTTGGGCAGATATGAAATCAGGCTTCTTTTC
>JADZMA010002110.1:0-13305 GCA_020796225.1 Arion vulgaris
AAATGTAAACACATAAACAAATACCACTTTATACATATCAATCACATAAACAAATACCACTTTATACATATATCACATAAACAATACATTTATACATATCAATCACAAAACAAACAAAAACACCATATACATATATCACAAAACAAATATCACATTATGTGTATATCACAAAACAAATATCACATTATGTGTATATCACAAAACAAATATCACATTATGTGTATATCACAAAACAAATATCACATTATGCGTATGTCACAAAACCATAAATACGAGTACCATGTACTATTGTAAAGTAGTTTATGGGGAGACAGGACAAACGGTTGCTAACTTTCTTATTTCTCAGTCAAATGAGATATTTTTATCAGGTAGTACTAGGATGGTTTTGATGAAATATTATATAATTTTTAAATTAATTACATCTCGGGTTGCCATGGCAATGGCGGACATGTTGGATTATAAACAATGTCGTAAAGTAGATAAGTAATCACAATTAGTTCATATTAGTCTTTATCTAAAATTGAAATATTTAAATAAGACAAAGTTCTAGGCAGCTAATAACTTTAAATTATTCTGGGACAGATAACAAGAGAATGGAAGTGCTATGAATAAGACATATACAATTGTTATAAAAAAAAATACGTAATTACAAAGTACTGCAGTTTTACAAATTACAAAACAATGACAAAATACAACAACGTTTCGACCAACAAGGCCTTTATCAAGCAAACGAACAAACAGGAGTGAGAAATTAAAATGAAACACAAATGGACGACCAAATACAAACGTATCTAATGAAAATCAAACCAAATTTCGATATTATTCGAGAGAAAACCAAAAAAAAGAACTTATGGTTACTAAAACTATTGTGCTTTACCCTTCGGCAGCTACAAGAGAAGCGCAGAGAGCAGAGTAAGCCTTTATGTATTGCTTCGTGGATCTGACTAAGGCATTTGACACAGCCAGCAGGCCAAGTCTTTATAAAATACTGTAGCATATTGGCTGTCCCCCAAAGTTGCTCCAGTTGATTGTCTCCTTCCACGAGGGCATAAAAGCCAGCATACAGTCGACGGCAGCACATCTGATAGTTTCGAGGTTAAGAGTGAAGTCAAGCAGGGCTGTGTCCTTGCCCCACCCTCTTGGCATCTTCTTCGCAGTACTTTTGAACCACGCCTTGGGGGACGCTGATGGTGATGTTTTCATCCGCACTAGATCTGATGGTTCACTTTTAACTTGGCTCGCTTAAGAGCAAAACAAAACGACGGAAATTCTTCTCAAGGACCTCCTTTTCGCTGACGATGCTGCCTTAGTCACCAACAGTGAGACTACACAACAATGCCTAATCAATAATTTGTCAAAGGCATGCGACCTATTTTCTTTGACAATAAGTGTCTCCAAAACAGCTGTACTATGTCAAGGAGGTAACGCAACACATATCACTTTAAATGGTAACCATCTAACACCAGTTAAAAAATGTTGCTATCTCGGGCCCATGGTCACTGCCAGCCTTTCTCTTGATGTAGAAATCAACGCTCGTATAGGGAGTTCGGCTACTACATTAAACAAACTATCAAAGCGAGCGTGGGACAACACAAAACTGACATTGCAGACGAATATTCAAATATATCGAGCCTGTGTAATTAGTTCTTTACTGTATGGCTCATAAACATGGACAGCCTACTCAAGACACGAGAGGAGACTTAACATCTTTCACTTTCGATGTCTGCGCAAGATTATGAACATCAGGTGGTACGACAAGATAACCAACTCTGAAGTACTGCAACGTGCAAACCTGCCTTCCATAATGGACACGATCAGCAGTAGATGACTAAGATGTTTGGGGCATGTGAGAAGAATGGAAACGTATCGCATACCAAAACAAATGTTGTACTGTGAACTTTCGAAGGGAAGAGGCACCAGGACAGACCACTGCTCAGATATAAAGATGTCTGCAAAGCTCTATGAAAACCTTTCATAGGTCCCAGCACATGGGAATGACTAGCTGATGACAGAGTTGAGTGGAAAGCCAAATTACGAAAGTGCGCAGAGTCTTTTGAGAAGAGAATTATGTATGAGCTGAACGACAAAAGAGAAAAGCGAAAACGCAGAAATTGTCACAGTAAAACACTTGCCAATTGACCGTCTGCAAAGACGAAAAGGCATATATCTATATATATATATATATATATATAGGTTTAAAAATATATTGATCAAAACTTGCATTTCTATATCTGACTGCCCTCAGTATTGATAGATCTATGTGTATGCCAAATTTCATATTAATATCTTTTGAATGGTTACTGAGACTAACCTGCTAAACACTTTCTAAATTAGTGAAAATCACAATTGTGAGAAAACTGCAATTAAAAATATTTTTGGTGAAATACGCAAAGATCTTTAACTTACCAAAGATTTTCCCCATAAATCGCTGTATGATTGACATAACATGTGTCCCGTATGATTATATGTTAATTCCACCTGTACTATGTGTGCCTCCTTCCTTCTGAGCTATCTCATGCTCTTTGATGTGGAGCATGAGAGTACTACAATTTTGTTTTTAATATAGGTAAATATTGAAGTAGACTAATGAGATAGCTTTTTGTAGCTATGCGATTGATAAAATCTTCTTTGACAATTTGAATATCATAGTTGAAAGATGTATTTGTCTCTATAAAAGCTTTGGAATCTCCATCACAGAGCAACTGACAATAAACAAGTTGTTTCTTTCTCACTGACCTGACAAATAAAAGATTGCAGCTTCAGCTTTCATAGAATTTCAATGAACCCCACAATTTCTTACACTGGTACTTTACAATGATATATAATTCGATATGTCTAAAATAATATAGATACCCTTCACTAAGTACCAACTAAAATGTATTTCTAGACATTGCCTCTTAAAAAATACGTTAAATATCCGAGAGGGTGGGCTGTTTAAAAACTCATTTTCAAATTTAAAGAAAAAGAGAAAATGTAATTTTTTTTTACTGATTTTGATTCTAGAGATATCAAACTAATAGAATAAAACATATTTGAAAAATCGATATTTTAAAGAAAATATGTCATTTCGTGAGTTCTGAGACCCCTTATACAGAGTTATATCACAGTAAATGTATGTGACTTATCTTTTTGCGTTTAAACTAACGACATCAAAGTTATTGTATTGCTTAATTCTTCAGTAGCTGGTAATATATTGATGTCAGTAATTTAGTCAGTGTCAGTGTTGTCTTCCATACAATTTGATCGACGTACAACACACTCATCAAATAACAATTCGTTTACAATATACATATATCTTTTATATTAAATGTGTCTACATATTGCTCAAATTATGTCTGATGAACATACACGGTAACACACACTGTTTCTCCAGTTGCAGCTAGACATTGTCAGTATCAATGTGTGATATTGAATGTGAATAATCATAAGTACTAGACGTTGATGAATGATAATTTGTTCTACAGTGGATATGCACCGACTATGGGGACTCGCTATTAAGTTGTTTGATGTTGAGGACAGACTTCACGAAAGCCTCACTCAGAATGCAACAACAAGTTCTTACAGCTTTACCATTGAAACGGTGACACCAATCAGTTACATAATAATCAAACAATCAATTGCACTGCAATTACATGACAGATATATGACCATTTGTGAGGTAACAGTATTTGGCGGTAAGTATGTACCCGTTATTTACTGGTTATTGGTTACTATACCGACGTCAGATGACTCTACACAATCCCATAGATGCCCATACTTCCGTTTCTTGTGGAGGTAATGGCCTATTCACGAGTGGCACTCCTTGCCACAATTGCAGCAGGTGAAAATGGAGAGTGGGACTTATACATAGGATGTTATTTCTGCACTCTGCGCTCTCTTTGGCCTAAATATGTGATGGTGTTTTCTTCTTTTCTTTTTGAGACTTTCCTCTCTGTCCCTTGCCATGCGTGCCTGTCTTTGGCCTGCCCTTTCCAATTTGCTTTATCTATGCTGCATGAAGTTAGATCACGCTTGCAGGTGTCAGTAAAGCGTAGAAATGGACGTTCATGCTGTCTAGTACCAGTTGCGAGTTGACCATATATAATGTTTATTGCGATTCTATCATCGCTCCTACGACACACGCTTTCCCAGCCATCTCAGACGTCTATGATTCAGCAAGGTGTATGGGCTTAGAATTCCAGCACTGTCCAAGATTTCAGTTTATTGGAGATGTGGTCATTCCATCGGATGTTGTATATTTGCTTGAGACCGTACATGTGGATGGTGTTAAGGCGGGAGACCCACCCAGATTTCATCGAAAATGGATATTCTCAAATTATAAACAAAATTGTACTTTTAATGTTTATCAGTCTTTCTAGTTTGATATTCTTTTGAATTATGTGTTTATCTTTAATAGTTTATAAGTTATTGGTGTTCAAAGAAGGTGGTGTGTTCCCAAAATGACATATTTTGGTCCCAAAATATACTTTTTAGCTACCATCAAATTATTCACCAAATAATTATTACTCCCGAAAGAAAACTTGTACAATGAGCTGTCCCTTTAATCTCGCTTGATTAATCTCCCTTGAATAAGCATCATGGCAGTGAATTAACCTACCAAGATAATTGTGTTTGAAACTGAAAGTTAATTTGTTGAATTACGTGATTATATTTGAAATATTTGTGATAGTTATGTCTTCCGACACAAAATTCAATAAACGCTTATTAAAGAAGCGTAAATTTCATGGAAATCAACATACATCTGAACTAAATCAGTGCCTAGCAATTATCGATAATGTTACGACGTCCATTTCGGAGTCAGAAATTGTTCATAGTTCGACAACATTGATGCAGACTGAATGTTTTGATATTGAAATGCAACAAAATGCCACGCCCTTTTCATAATCAGAGCAGAAACCTTTGGACATTAGCAACCTAACACATGATTCTGATGTGGATATGTTAGTGCCATGTTCTGATACAGATGTATTGTAAACAATCACCACACTCCCAGTGATAAGGCAGTTAGGAAGGGTACTAGTTTGCTTGAGGGGCACATAATTGTTGACATAGGTCTTCTTAATCAGAACATTGCTCAAAAATTGGTATGTGCATTTTGTCAAAGTGCTGTAGAGTTAATTGAAGTAAAGAAGAAAGGACTTGGCAGTGACTTTCTATTTCATTGTAAAAATATAAACTGCAATGAACATAAACCTTTCCCTTCAAGTAGTCAGCTCTCTGTAGGAAATGCAAAGATAAATCTTATCAATAGACGAGCAGCTTTTGCAATGCGCTGCATTGGCTGCAGTCACACCGACTTGCAAACTTTATGTGGCGTAATGGATTTACCACCCCCCAGTAGGACACAGTAGCAAAGATATTATATTGAAAGGATTGGAAAATGCTGCTACTAGAGCACAAATTATTAGTATGAGAAATGCTTATGTTCAAGAGTTTGAAAGCGCAGAAAGGGGCGACAACATGTTCCGCAACATCGATGTATCGTGTGATGGTACCTGGATGACTAGAGGCCATACATCTAATGTTGGTTCCACAACTGTTATTGGTCTGCAAACTGGAAAGGTACTCGATACTCATACAAAGAGTAAAATTTGCAAATCATGTCAGTACTGGAAGAAACAAGACCAAAACACAGACGGATATTCAACCTGGACATTTTATGAATAAATTTTGTGCTGAAAAAGACATTCTCCGCATTAAAAAATCCCAAATACAGATGAAAGTTGCTTTTTTTTGAAGCAAGAAGAGCTAGGAGACGAAGGCGCCTTGTCGTGAATGAAGAACAGACAGAAAAAAGAGGATCAGCCATATCTTCCTGGGGGATATTGAGCTCTCATCAGGTAGGATTTAACATTTTTTAAACAAAAACTTTCACGAAAATCAGGCATGTGACTCATCGTGTCAGTGATATTTGCTACAATTTTAAAGCTAGAGTTATCAAATTTGAAATACATATAGCCAATACTATCCTTTATAGCGTGAACCTCCACTTTTTTCTAAGTGGTATATAAACAGAGATATTGCTGTTCTAAGTTGAAAATGTTTGCTATTTAGAAGGATCATATTTCAAGTGTCATATTTACAAAACCGATTATGTTATATAATTTTTGGAGGTTCACGCTATAATTATAGGTGTTATGTACATCATATGCTGGTTTGGTATTCTTTGCACTTCTTATGTTAGTGAAATCCTCCGCACGATGCAAGGGGGGGTTTTGCTTTAAATTATTTTTCATAACTTCATGATAATATTTTTTTTTTAAATCAATAATTTAAATGTGCAAACTAAACTGTGTTTATCACCAAGAACATTATCTTATACAACATGTGGCCAAATCTTATGACAACATGTTTGTTAGTTTTTTTTCTGTGCATTTTTAAAGCGGAAACCTCATGTTCTGGGCGGGTCTCCCGCCTTAAGGCGATGTTCTTGTCTAGTATATGTAGTCCACGTCTCACTACCATACAGCAGAGTGTTGAGGAACACACGCATTTTATACTTTTGTCTTGGTGTTTTGGTGAGTACCTATTTTGCCATACAAGATTTGCTAATTTGAACATAGCAGTGGATGCCTTCCCAATGCAGATGCTAATTTCATTATCTTGGGAAATGTTCGTGTTGATAGTTGAGCAAAGGTGTTGACTACTTTGAGCGTATGACTACCAATGTTAATAGATGAGGCTCTGCTAATGACCTGGAACATGATTTTTGTGTTCTTCCGGCTTATGGTCAGTCCGAGTTCATTTGATGCTGCAGCAAATCTGTCCATGAGATGTTGTAGTCATTTCTCTGTGTGTAATGTTAATGCTGCCTCATCGGCAAACAGAAGTTCTCGTATGGTGACTCTTTGGAGTTAGTTCAGTGCTTCTAGTCGCGCTATGTTGAATAGTCTTCCATCTGATCATGTGTGGAGAAATATTCCTTCTTCGGTAGATTCAAAAGCATGGGAAAGAAGCAGGGAGAATATATCTCAAAGAGTGTGGGTGCAAGTGCACAACCCTGGTTGACGCCGCTGCTGCTGGAAAAACCGCTGCAGGAGTCCCCAATCAAACACAATGTGCCCTTCATGTTATTATGGAATGATGATTTTATGATGCTAAGCAGTGTAGGAGGGCAGCAGGACTATACATCACAGCTATCTACACTGGAAATGAAAAGTGGACAACTTATCAGTAAGTTCTGACCTAACGCATTTCCCATATTGACCTTCGAGAGCAGCGAACGTAAATGTAATCAAACATAACATATGATTTGTAAACGTCCGTCTTTTTAATTTTAGGAAATAAACACGTGACCAATGACACGGTATAACCAATGAAGCAATCAAGGCATGCGGAGAAACAGGAATACAATGGATACATATAATCTTCAAGTCAGCCTAGACAGAAAGAAAAGTCCCCAAAGATTGGCAGAAAGCCATCATAATACCAATATGGAAAAAAGGGCAACAAAAGAGAATGCAATACATACAGAGGCATGTCATTTTAGGGTCATGTTGGGAAATTATATGCTGACATTTTGGAATCTAGAATCAAACCTATAATAGAACCACAGCTGAACATCGCTCAATTTGGGTTCAGAAAAGGAAAGAGTTGCACTGATGCCCTGTTCACACTAAGGCAACTCAGCGAAAACAACATAGAATATGACAAATAGCTCAACTTAGCATTCATAGATCAAGAAAATGCCTTTGATAGAATAAACAGAAACAAACTATGGGCAATACTAAGTGAATATGGAATTCAGGGCCAACTATTAGACAATATTAGAGCGCTATACCAAAATGCTCAAGCGTAGTACGAACAAGCGACGGCCTGACAGACGAATTTGAATTATCATCAGGAGTAAGGCAGGGATGTGTGCTTTCGCCTATACTTTTCAATATATACATAGACAGGATAACGCAAGAAACCAAGACGGATAACAACCTCGATAACAACTACAATTTAATCAACGAACTACTCTTTGCAGATGATCAGAGTATAATTTACAACAACGAACACAAACTTCAACAACACATAAATGCACTGCAAGCGACATGCGAAAATATGACATGAAAATTAACACCTTCAAAACAGAAGTCATGACAATAAGTAGGTCAACTAAATATACACGTGGATAATGTCAAAATACAACAGACTCCAGAATTCAAATATCTCGGGAGTATATTCACAGCAGATGGAAGGGTGGACAGAGAAATCGAGACTAGATGCCAGAAGGCAAATGCAGTGACATACCAACTGTCACCACTATTAAAACATGCAAGCATTAACATGGCAGTCAAACGACAACTGATAAACTGCATATTTATTCCAACTCTCTGTTATCAGTGCCAAACATGGCCCAAACATAAGTTGTTATCACCATGTTACACATGAAGTAGCTGTTGTGTACAGTTGTATCACCATGTTCAAAGAGCAATGATCTCAAGCGTCAACACCCTGTTGCATAAGGCCCAAGTGAGATGGGTCGGTCACGTTCCTCGAATGTCTGATAAACGCATCCCAAAACAGTTGATGTATGGCGAGCTTGAAGGGTGCAGACGTTTAGCTGGTGGATAGAAAAACGCTTTAAAGACACTCTTAAAGTGTCTCTGAAATGCTTCGATATAGACAATACTTTCTGGGAATCCTTGCCAAGATCGCCAAATGTGGATAATAACAAAAGAGGAACCCGAATAGCTGAGAATCATCGTATTGTTGAGTCACAGAGAAAACGAGCAGCGCGAAAAGACAGAACCCACAACACGCACATGTCTAACCTTGATCATGTATGCCCCACCTGTGGTCGGGATTCTGTTCTAGGAGTGGACTCTACAGTCACCTCCGCAAACACCAGAGAGGTGCAACAGCACACGTCTGAGATTGTTGTCATCATCGCTTGACATGGACGGCTATTATTATTATTATCACCATGTTACACATGAAGTAGCTGTTGTGTACTATTTTATCACCATGTTACACATGAAGTAGTTGATGTGTATAGCTGTATCACCATGTTACACATGAAGTAGCTGGTGTCTACAGTTGTATCACGATGTTACACATGAAGTAGTTATTGTGTACTATTTTATCACCATGTTACACATGAAGTAGCTGATGTGTACAGTTTTATCACCATGTTACACATGAAGTAGCTGTTGTGTACAGCTTTATCGCCATGTTACACATGAAGTAGCTGATGTGTACAGTTGTATCACGATGTTACACATGAAGTAGCTATTGTGTACTATTTTATCACCACGTTGCACATGAAGTAGCTGTTGTGCACAGTTCTTTCTTTATAAAGAGACTACCTGTACCCTGCGTGCGTTGATATGCCTCCAACAGAAATTGAATTTAAAGGAAACTTGCTATAACAATAAAGACAATTTTGGATTATTGTCTTTATGTTCATTTTCACTCTTTTAAATTTCCATTTAAAATTGTACCTTCGATGACATTGTTCATCATATTTTTCACTAAAATTCTGGTACCGTTGCAAAGTTGTGTTAGATTGAAGATTCGGAGAAGAATGATTGGCACGCTAATTTTCGATGTTAAAACATGTTGTGGCATGCCTGGCAAATCAAGTGAATTCAAGAATTTAGTTGGATAATTCACAACTTCGTCTTGATTCATTACAGTATCGATGGACTTATACGTTGTCACTTCGCCTGGTAATTTGTTTTGAATGCTCAAATTCATGGCATATACATCCTTGTTTTTTGCTGCTAATATTGCACGTGCACTGAGCCACTGATGAGTTTTGTAATTATGTGCAATATTTGGGAAAACGTTATGAATCAATTCGTCTGTGGTCGCTATGATGTTACAGAAGTTTGTTGGCAATGTGATACATCGTGTGGAATCATCGATTGGCATTTTCCCATTCCCAATATCCAACAATTGTTTTGCGAAACGTTCAGCGGTTTTATCATGTTGTAGTTGTATACGCATATTGGTTTTCAAAGTCAATTTATGTCTGTGTCGCTATAAAACTGATGATTTCAGGCATGCATTAAATTCATCAGCGGGTGTTGATCTTGGTATAACTGGTAGAGTTTGCCGGAAATCGCCAGACAATAAAATGAGTGCGCCACCGAAGAGCTGATCATGTTTTTGGTGACGACTTCAAATAAGTCTGGATCAATGTCGACATCTGGTATTTCTGCTGAGATGACTTGATCAATTTGATCTGGTGTGACTTTTTCGATCAACTAAATTAAAATGTGTGCATGTGGCAATCCTCTGTTTTGTCATTCGATGGAATACATCCAACACCGTGTCTCTCCAAAATCACTATGCTTGACAATGAAATCCATTAAAGATTTCAATTTTTGTTTGAATACACGCGCGGTAATATCATGATGATCCGATGATAATTGTCCAGCTAACAAAAGTTCTTTAATTTCATCCCACGTAGGATTGCATGTAAACGTGATAAATAAATATGGACGGCCATAGGCGCGAACATATGTCATTGCATCTTGTGAGTATTCATGCATGTGCCGTGGACTCCTTGTAAATGTGGCTGGTAGTATGACCATTTTTCCCAATTCATTAGGATTCACATTGCCATCATTAACAATTGCATCACGTAAATGAATGTACTGTTCTGAACGCAACTTGGTTTGATTTAATCGAATGTAGAGGAGTCGCTCAGTTTCAATTTTCGCATACATATTGACAATGTATTGATGGAACAATTGTCGACATTTCAAGATATTATTTTCAGCGTATTCACGAACCATTCATCGATATGAATAATAATTCATAGCACTAACTTTCTTATTCGTTTCCTCATCTGTTTGTGGATTTCTCAATTTCATGTTGAAATGCTATCCATCTTCTCCTTGCCAAAATAATATTGGATATTGTAATCCGTCGTAGGAGCGATGAGTTTCTGAGACTCGCTGAACATCACCACTTCTGCGATGAAGAATTATATCACGCGAATTAAATTCTTCGCCAACCATAACGATCGCCACTTCATCAATTGTTGGTGCATTGTACTGTCTTTCGTGTTGACCAACAGGTGTTTTGTCTGCTCTAAGTACAACTCGGTAGTCATCAGCTGGTAATTGTTGCAGGGCAGTTTTGAACAATCGAATTAATTCGTTGTGTTGATCAAATAAAGTTTGTAATGCAGCGACTATTTCTCGTTTTGCACGCGTATTGAATCTACAACGTTGATCAATTTGTTCATCAGTGTTTCATATGAAATAAATTTGAAGAAATTTGTAATCTGCGTTCGGCAGTGGTAGTAGTGAGCCAGCACGATGATAAATTTGCCCTTAAGCTTTGAATGTGGCATGTAATTCTCGCGCACGATATTTGTTGCACCGAACGATGTCATTTGGAAACAGGAATTGTACTTGCGTGTGTTTGCCTAGAAATGTTTCGATTGGCTTTTGTCACCTGCTACCAACGTTGATAATGGTTCGGGTGGTGAATGTAATACTGGCAATTTCACTTTTCACCGCGCAGCAATTCCTGGTGTTTCATTCTTAAATTTGACGGCACTGCAATACACGCATAACCTATCCATTTTTCCAATAACCACATTTGGATGAAGACTGTAATCATAATTAGTATTGTAATGGAATGCACCTAGATTTAAATCAGAGTGCAGTGTTCGTCCGAACGGTTTGCAGTCTTGCTTCCCGTTGCTCGATTGTTTCAGCTGAACGGACCTAAGCAGAGCGTACTGATTGGTTCCATAGTCCGTTAAACAACTCATGCCCACAGTCCAATGCGAATTGTAGCAAAACCATCTATTCCACAGTAGCGAAACTTTGCACACAATCTTAGAATTATACCCACGCAAATTTCTGATGGAAGAAATTGCTATAGGAAACCTGGATTTTGTAATATAACGGTTTCTTTGATGTATGGCGGATATTTGGCAAGTCTGATACAGCATTTTAGTTTTTTACAGTAAACGCACACATATGACATTTGATGTGAAGTCTCATTCAAAGGCGTATTATCCCAGCTCATACATGGGGGCCAATGTTGATACTGCAATGGTGTCATGAATTAAACAAGAAATGTAGACATAGCTGTATTAATGTTTTTTTAAATAATGTACATTACAGTTAACGTTAGCTGCCATGTCATAATACCTTCCCTATTTCGTGTCCAGGCTTGGGACTGGCAATGGCGGAGTTACTAGGTGTTATCTTCGAGTCGCTACTTCTTCGGTACAATGCGCTTGTGTTAACTAATGTGGTAGGAAAGTATCACAACAAAAAAATTCATTAATGAACACCTCAGTCAGACTCAGATGTATCAAAATGTTGACTAGTGCTGTGGGTTGTACAAACTGCAAACCATCTCTTTGCCAGTAGCCATCCTCTTCCCGGAGAACATGATCTTCACATTTTCGCCAGTGTTCCTTGTTTATCTTGTAGATGGCCTCGCGTGTCTGGTTTTGCACATCACACATTTTGAACGTGGTATTCTTTTCGGCCACTCGTCCTTTTACTTTAGCCCATGCAAGCTCTATTTGGTTTAGTTGCTGATGGTATGGTGGCAGTCGAAGAGAAGTGTGGCAGTGTTCTAATATGATTTTGTCGATTTGATAAACCTTCGTCCTCTTTGTCTGCCTCACTATCTGTTATAATTCAGGTTTCAAACAGTTGTTGTCGAAATTAACATTTTCTTTGACAAGCCATGTCTTCATTTCCTCTTTGGTGCTTGATGAAATTGGGATTTTGTCCTCCAGTGAAACAACATTATGATATGAAGCATTATCCATAACAATACATGAAGGTTTATCAAGAATTGGGAGTACTGTGTTTTCTAACCAGTCTCTAAAAATACATGCATTCATTTCTTTGTGGTAGTCTACACCGTCTGTTGATTTTGAGTGAAAATAAGTTCTGCGCCCTGTAGCAAATCATTTTCTGCTGCCAGCATGTGCAAGAATAAGGCATTATCCCTTACTGCTTGGAATTGTCCTGCGTTTAACTCTGTCCACTGACTGCCATTCTTTGTCAAAAGTATGGCGAGCATTAATCCATGATTCATCTAAATAGACAATATCGTACCCTTCCTTGCGTAGCTGACGTATTTTCCTTAAGTAAATGCTTCGTGAGGTAACGAGGTTTTGCTTTTCACAAACTATATTCCTTCCACCAGTGGTTTTACGGAAAGTGAAACCAGCTCCTCTCACAATCTTCCACAAATTTGTTTTAGATATTGCAATGTCACAATGTGATAATAGACGACTTTTCAATTTACGTAAAGTAACGAGCTCATTGTACTGGAACATTTTCAAAATTTCACGTCTGATAACACCTTTGTCAAAATTGTCACAAT
>JADZMA010002111.1:0-13302 GCA_020796225.1 Arion vulgaris
ACATCACTGACACCCTTTTTTTAAAAGACATTATAACTTGGAAGAAGAAGTTTTATTTTCAGAACCCCCAGATGTGTGAGTTTCGGGACCTTTTAAAAGCAGGAAAACATAAATGTTGTAGAAATGTTTGTAATAACTTGCTAAGGACAGCACCCATTCAATACATTCAAAATTTACACAATTAGATAAGGAGTTTTAGATTTGTATCTATTTTCCCATTAAAACTGACTGTTAAAGAAACAGAAACAGTCAAAACACAAGAAATGTTACAGAAATTTTTAAATTAAGAGGATAAAAATATATGGAAAAAAACAAAATCAAATTTGTTTTTAAATAAACCAAAGACCAGACAAAGGGGGAAACAGATGTACAATTGTGGATAAATAAAAAAACCATGACGGGGCCCAAATTGGGATTAAAAATATAACCACTGTCCCCCCATATGCGTAAGAGGTGACAAAGGAGGTTGGTTGTGGGGCACCCCCCCCCAAAAAACACCAGATAACAAAAACCCAAAGCCGAAATTCAAAGTGCCCCCCGAGGAAGGGCCCCCCAAAAGGGGGATTATAAGGCCCGGTAAAATTTAAAAGTCGGGCCCCATCACCTTTTTCAACCGGGCTCCAGGGGCACCTGGAATGTCCGCTAGTTAAAAGGGGAAGCGGGGGGAAATGAGAATGGACGGCCCATCCTGGGACGGGCAAACCAGAGGGAAAAAAGGGGGGCACCAGATTATAACGGGAATAAATATGATCGGAAGAGAGGGGGAAAGCGACCCACATGGGGGGAGTACTGATGTTGGTCAAAAAAGAGAGGGGGAAGGGGAAACCTACATGGGGGGGTAGCATTGATGTTGGTCAAACAACCAAAAGGCATTAAATTGAATGAGAGCCGTTAGGCCCCAAAATGACCAAAATTTTAAACCCCCAAGAAAAAAATTAAAACTGAACAAGCCCAATGCTTGCCCCAACAAATGACAGAAAAAAAAAAAAAAGGAGAGTTTTACAACGTTACGGGGTGTTTTAGAAATTTTTAAAGTAAGGATCTTACTATTTTTGGAGATTTTAATGCAAAGTGGGAGAGACAAGGGGGTTTTGAAAACCATGGAAAACATGGACTGGGGGAAAAAATAAAAATGGAGAGATGTTCGGGGATTTTTGCATCAAACCAGTTGGTTATAGAGGTATTCTTTCAGCACAAAAGAACCCACACCCAATGGATATCACCAGCCCGGGAAAAGAAAACCCAACATCTGAAACAGGGTTCAGAATATGCAAAGTAAATGTCTATAGGGGAGCAGATGGGGCCTGCCCCACCTTGTTATAGCAAAGTGAATGAAACTCAAGGTTATGGACCACGCTAAAGGGGGAAGATAAAATGTGGACATCTGAAGGAGCAGAAGGGGAAATTTTATTACGATTTAAAAATTTGGGCCCTAGTTGATAAAAGGAAGATTAAAAACCCAGCATGAAAAAGCCGGGACTGCCATGTAAAACTCCCTTTTGGAAAAAAAACCCCCACCACAAGGAATGGCTATCAGAGTCAATTTAGATAAGATAAAGAGAGAAGGGGGAGAAAGGCTGCCTCGTAATAGCAGAACAAGATCAGAAAAGGGCCCCCAAAAGAAAAGACTAAACCCAACAGGGGGTGAAGAAAGTATGCAGAAAAAAGGAAAATATAGAGGACCGGAGAAGGAAGGGCAATAAGGGAAACCAAAAGATTTATAGAAAAAAAGGGAAATTGACAGGAAATTCAAAAAAAAATAAACCAAAGGAAAGGAAATTTTTCCGGGGCAATGCTCAAGAAAGATAGAGGTGGGCGGGGAAACTTCGGACCTTCAAAAAGGCCAGTTCCCCAAAGGGAACCGACATAGATCCAGCTGAAAAAGATCTAAAACGACTGTGGGCCCCCGGAAATAAAAAGGCCATTCTCCAACTAAAATGGTAAAATACAGAGATGGTATACCGCAGAGGCCAAAAAAGCAATTGACATCCAACAGACATGCCATGGTTTTTGGAAAAATTTGGAGAGGAAAGAAATAAAAAGCGGGAGAGAGGGCTATAGTCAAACTCCAAAAAAGGGTGACTCCAAAATGTCAAACTATAGGGGAAAAATTTCCCCCTTCTGTACCACAAAAATCTAAGTGAATCATCCTAAAAGACTCAAGGAAAAACAGATGCATTGGGGATGAACAAGGGATTTAAAAAGATCCCCCATAGATCAAATTCACCTCGAAAAGAGAGAGAGCATCAAAAGGGGGTCTCCCCCTTTTATCAACTTTTGGGGCTTGAAAGGCATTTGATAGCCCAAAGGGGAAAACTTGAAACTTTCATTTTATTTCCCCGAAAACCAACCTAATAAAGAAAATGTTTGGGGGAAACGGCGGTTGCAGAAGGAAAACTGACAGGGCCTTTGAAAAAATAAAGATGGGGTGCAAGGGGCCCTTTTTTTGCCCCCCTTTCCCCGCGGCCATTGACTGGATAAAATCAACAACTTTAAAAAATAATACAATGGACCATGTGGTCAATTGGGGGATCTGGGTTTTTAGATATCTGACCCTCTCTCACATCCATCGCAGATAAAGAAAACAACAAATAGAAAAGCCACAGCACCGGCCCAACATTCAGGGGAAAAACAAAAATCATGAGAAAACTGGGTTTCAGAGACCAACTTTCTTTTAGAGGATCCCCCCAAAAAAAGGGAAAATTTAATATTTTGGGGGGGAAAATTTTCTTTGGTAAATAAAGAAAAAGAGGGTTAAAAAAAAGGCAAGATCAGCATTTGCCCCAAAAACATAAAGTTCAAAAAATGATCAGGGAAAAAAACAAGATAATGATATTTAACTCAAATGTCAAGTCTGTCCTTCTGTATGGGGGCGGAGACATGGGGAACACTAAGGTGAACAAAAAGCTGCAGAATTCCCTTTAAAAATGCTCGAGGATCTCCATTTGAGATGGGGTGACAAGAACAAACAGAGAACTGTGGGATAGGAGGAAACGCAGGTGGAACAGGGGATAATGAGCAGAAGGTTTCGGAAAAAAACACACTGGGGAAAATTTAAGATCAAGACAGGTCTCCAGGAACCCCAGCATTAAATAAGGGGAAAACCCCGAAATAATGGGCGGGGGAGAGATGGAATGCCGGGGAGAGAGGCGGATCTGGAAAAAAAATGGCCTTGATGGCGGGTTGGGAAAGGGCCCCGGGGGCCTATCTTCCTAGGGAAGGTGAAAAGAAGAAGTATATAAATGTCATTAACACAAAAATTTGGATAATGATCCGAATAAAAAAAATTCAAATTTTCTCAATATCCCAATCAAACAATAACTCTTTCCCCTTTTTACACACAGCCACAGCAGAATTTTTGTTGAAAGCATTTATGTACAATGTGCCATTAGGTTTTCCCTTATAAGAAATCTGTCTAGTTTACTTCTACTATTTTACTTTACTACTTTTTTAATTTGTTATTCTAAAAAGGGTCTAGTTTTTTCAAATTAATATAAAAAAAGATAAATTTTATATATCTATTTATTGTAGTAATGATTTTGGGGGAAAAAATTTCTTTTTTTCCAGTCTTGGAAATTTAAATTGAAAAAAAATTGGGGAAAAAATTTGGGGTGAAAAAAATTAAATAATGACAATAAATGCTTATTCAAACAATTTCTTATTGTCATAGTCAAAATACCTACATGATACAAAATTAACAACCTGAATACATATAAACAACCTGGATACATATATTAACAACCCGAGAAAAATATTTAAATAGATACATATAAACAACCAGATACATATATTCAATAATACTATATTAACAACCTGAGATAATATATTAACAATGAGAATATTTAACAACCTGAGATAAAATATTTAAAAACCTGAGATACATATATTAACAACCTGAGAAATATATTAACAACCTGAGATAAATATATTAACAACCCGAGATACATAGAATGGGAAACATCCTTGATAAAAATATTTCATCAGTACAGGAGAAATAAACACTACATAACGATAAACAGATTCTGCATGAGTGCTATGAGAAACATATTCTGCATGAGTGCTAGAGAATATATTCTGCATGAGTGCTATGAGAAACAGATTCTGCATGAGTACTATGAGAAACAGATTATGCATGAGTACTATGAGAAACAGATTCTGCATGAATGCTATGAGAAACATATTCTGCACGAGTGCTATAAGAAACAGATTCTACATGAATGCTATGAGAAACATATTCTGCATGAATGCTATGAGAAACAGATTCTTGCATGAATGTCTGAGAAATAGATTCTGCATGAATGTGAGAAACAGATTCTGCATGAATGCTATGAGAAACAGATTCTGCATGAGTGCTATGAGAAACAGATTATGCATGAGTGCTATGAGAAACATATTCTGCATGAATGCTATGAGAAACAGATTCTGCATGAATACTATGAGAAACATATTCTACATGAATGCTATGAGAAACAGATTTTCCATGAGTGCTATGAGAAACAGATTCTGCATGAGTGCTTTGAGAAACATATTCTGCATGAATGCTATGAGAAATAAATTCTGCATGAGTGCTATGAGAAACATATTCTGCATGAATGCTATGAGAAACAGATTCTGCATGAGTACTATGAGAAATAGATTCTGCATGAGTGCTATGAGAAAATATTCGCATTAGTACTATGGAAACAGATTGTGCATGAAAGTACTATGAGAAACAGATTCTGCATGAGTACTATGAGAAATAGATTCTGCATGAGTACTATGAGAAATAGATTCTGCATGAGTGCTATGAGAAATAGATTCTGCATGAGTACTATAAGAAACAGATTCTGCATGAATGCTATGAGAAACAGATTCTGCATGAGTACTATGAGAAATAGATTCTGCATGAGTACTATGAGAAACATATTCTGCATGAATGCTATGAGAAATAGATTCTGCATGAGTGCTATGAGAAATAGATTCTTCATGAGTGCTATGAGAAACATATTCTGCATTAGTACTATGAGAAACAGATTCTGCATGAGTACTATGAGAAACAGATTCTGCATGAGTACTATGAGAAATAGATTCTGCATGAGTACTATGAGAAATAGATTCTGCATGAGTGCTATGAGAAATAGATTCTGCATGAGTACTATAAGAAACAGATTCTGCATGAATGCTATGAGAAACAGATTCTGCATGAGTACTATGAGAAATAGATTCGCATGAGTACTATGAGAAACATATTCTGCATGAGTACTATGAGAAATAGATTCTGCATGAGTGCTATGAGAAACAGATTCTGCATGAGTACTATGAGAAATAGATTCTGCATGAGTACTATGAGAAAGATATTCTGCATGAGTACTATGAGAAACATATTCTGTATGAGTGCTATAAGAAACAGATTCTGCATGAGTGCTATGTAAAAAAGATACTATATGAACACTCTGAGAAACAGATACTAAATGGGTCCCCACATACTATACATACAAACTGAGCAAGTGGATAAATATTTAACTAAAATCACACATTAGGTGTTATCATCATATCAAATATTATGAAATGAATATCTAAAAAACATCCTGTATATTTTTATGAACGAAGAAGATAGAAATGTGAACAGTTTTGAATATCTTGTTCACTTTACCAATAGATTGAAATGAGATGAAGAAAATTCAAAGAAGAGCAAACATGGCTTAACAAAATATTAAACAGCAAAAACAGTACTCAATGGAACTGATAAGAAAAACATCAGAATACTAAGAGCATACATATTCCAGTGGCAACGTATGGCGTAAGTATAGACAAATACAAGACACTGCAAAACAGATATGTGCTTTTGAATAGAGATGTTAAAAATAGTCCTCCACATACCATGAACAGAGAGGAACATATAGATCTATCCAGAATGAACTAAAATCAAAGACAACTGGCTGATGCTACAAATAAGAATGAGAAAATGGAAGTATTTTGACATATCAAAATGACACAAAGGCTTGGAGAAAACCATTATGGAAGGAGACATCCTGGAAAGAGGAAGAATAGAAGACCCCAGAAAGATGGATTCAGGTGTTTGATAATTGAGCATGATGGATGCAGAGGCAGGACATCTAACCTATGAGAGAGAAATTCAAAGGACTGTTAGGGTGGCAAAGTTCAGCTCAGGCAGTTATTTGATGATGATTAGAACTGTAGATTGGCTCATAAACAACATCATATCTCAGAAACTGAAATATATTAGTCACAGGAAGAATCAAATGTGTTAAGGTACAATAATAAAGAGATGTTTGGAAGATAAGGCAGGGAACGACCAAGCGACTAGGGAAAAACAGGTAATTTAAAGAAACCTTTAATGGAGAAGGTGGGAGAATTTGGCTTTAGATCAAATATTTTTCAGATAGACAGATGAGAAAGAGAGCTGCAATAGTGCAGTGGTTAGTACATGCTTTTGGGACGTATTAAATTTCCCACAGTGAGAGAATTTGTTTTTTCTGATTAGGTTCTCAATTCAACCGAGCATCAGTTCTGTACCATAAGAGAATGGGAAAGTAAAGGTGGACGGTGTGATGTTGACCCACATGACAGATCATGTGCAGATGGTCAATGAAAATACAGACATCAGACATAAACTGTATTCAGTAGACCTATGATATGAATAAAGGTTTCTGTGATGACAGTAAATTCTTCAAAGGACATACTAAAGTTGATGTTGTGCTTGACATTTTCTTTGTTATATTTCAGTGTTCATCAGCAACATTGATATGACACAAAAAGAGAAGATACTTTGGGCTTTCAATGTTTACTAACAAAATATGTCTCAAGTACTTTAAAAAAAAAATTAATTAAAACAACATATAGCAATGTCAAACAAACTTACTGAAGCCTCACTACACTCTAAGGCATCCATGGTCTCCCTGAGCACTTTCTCCATCTCGCTTCAGAATTAAATGATGAAGTGAGACCTCTTGTTCTGCTAATCTTTGCCCAAGTGCACTTCTTTCCTGGACGATGATTTTCTGATATTACCTGGCTTTTCCCCTTAGCCTGCAAGTCTTCAGGGCATGATCTCTGTAAGGCCTGGTTTTCGTAGACACTACAAAGAAATTGAGGATTTCTATATTATTTTCTTGCAGGTGTAATAAAACCTGAAATTTATTAACCCTGAGACTGCTGGAGGTGATATATCGTTCAGAGTAATGTTCATGATTTAAAAACTGAATACCTGTTTGGATGTCTGTTAACAAAATGAATTTTCTTCAAATCACGTTACTAATGTTAAATGGAAGGTACTAATATTTAGGTACATTTTATCCCCCTTTAACAAAGATTTAAAGGGAAAGCATGTGTAAGGATAAAGTCAAGTCATATTTTTTTAATAAATAATGTATCTGACAGCCAACTTTGTCATAGAGACGAAAATGAGTTTATAAGAATCTTAGTATTTTAGATCAAATTATAATTGTGATAGTAATAAAGAAGATTTAATTGATGGTAAAAGGAATGTGATTGTTTGGAATGCAGTACAATTTAATTTGATGTAATTTAAATTTTTGAGCTTAGACTGCAATATTCATGTAAACATGAACTGTGTATTAGTGGTTCCAAGAAAATAAACCTTCTCATATGGTCTACCAAAGAAAAGTCATGAACATTCAATGGTAAGATAAAAAAAACTACATAATATAATAGTTCTTGACAGAGTCTTTATTTCCACATTATTATGATGTAGTCACTGACAAATTGTGATCCATAAAAAGAGATGGCTGAGATGGTTCGAGTAATAAAAAAGTAGCTAAATAGATGACTGACTTGAAACATGTTGATGACACTGTCTTGATAGCAACAAGTAAACATAAAAAAACATCTATACAAGTAAACATAAAAAAACATCTATACAAGTAAACATAAAAAAACATCTAAACAAGTAAACATAAAAAATCATACAAGTAAACATAAAAACATCTATACAAGAACATTAAAACATCTATACAAGTAACATAAACAAAAGCATCTGTAAAGTTAACATAAAAACATCTATACAAGTTAAATAAACAAAAACATCTATACAAGTAACATAAAAACATCTATACAAGTTAAATAAAAAACATCTATACAAGAACATAAAAAAACATCTATACAAGTTAACAAAAAAACATCTATAAGAACATAAAAATATCTATACAATTAATAAAAAACATCTATACAAGTTAACATAAAAACATCTATGCAAGTTAAATAAAAATCTACAAATTAACCCATTTCGCTTGTAATTATTTTGACCACGGGATGATTTATTTGCAATTCCAATTTAACATTTAATGTCAAGTACTTTAAATCTTTATAACTCTAGTACTGATTCTCTAAAGTATGACATATTTCAATTAAATTGTTGCTAATTGGATGTGAATACATTAATATAATAATATTTTACATCAGGTTTTATACCTTTGAGAAAATTAGATTATTGTAGCATAAACTGTTTGAAAAAAATAAAAATCGTAAAAATATTTTATACTCTGATTTGTATTACATCTTAATATTTATAGATCTTTCCAAAATAGCAGTAAATGAAGATAATCCTATGTAAATATTCTATAAGTTCCATCAATTAGGTTCAGTATTTATAATATTCACTTTTTAGTGCAGCATGTCAACAAATGGTATGTGCAACCACCATTCTTAGATGTAATTTTTACATTAGACTTAGAATTATAACAATCGATACGATTCCCCTAAACAATCAAACGTCGTCATTACCATCAATAAGGTCTTATTCATTACCATCACAAGTTATAATTTGATCTAGCAGTACTCAAGATTTCACTGATAAACTCATGATACTCTTTATAACAAGGTTGGCAAATGTTGGAAACATTATCGTAAAAAAAATGACGTGATTTTAACATAATAATACACTGTTTTTCCGTTTTCAAATCTTTGTTAAAAGGAGTTAGAAATGTACCTCATATAAATTTTCCGTTTCTGAAGTTTTTTTAAACTTCAATAAAGGCAAGATACTTTCGTTTTTGTCAATTTACACCCAAAAAGCCGATATATCAGTTTTGCAACATCATGAACATTACTTGAACCGATTTTCGGCTCTACATTTCCCTTTGTTAACATAAAAACATCAAACAAGTTAACATAAAAAACATCTATGCAAGTTAACATAAAAAACATCTATGCAAGTTACCATAAAGAAACATCTATGCAAGTTAACATAAAAAACATCTATAGAAGTTGCATAAAAACATCTATAGATTAACATAAAAAACATCTATGCAAGTTAACATTAAAAATCTATACAAGTAAATAAAAAAATATACAAGTTAACATAAAAACATCTATGAAGTTACATAAAGAAACATCTATAAAGTTAACATAAAAACATCTATACAAGTTTGCATAAAACATCTATACAAGTTAAATAAAAACATCTATGAAGTTAACATTAAAAATCTATACAAGTAACATAAAAACATCTATACAAGCAACATTTAAAAATCTATACAAGTTAACATAAAACATCTATACAATTTTTATAAAAACATCTATCAAGTTAACATAAAAATGTCTTACTTTAAATAATATTAAAAATCTATACAAGTTTGCATAAAAACATCTATACAAGTTAAAGAAACTGGTTTAAGAAGTCTAACATTAAAAAACATCTATACAAGTAACATAAAAAACATCTATCAGTTAACATAAAAACATCTATCAAGCAAATAAAAACATCTATGCAAGTTAACATAATAAAACCATCTATACAAGTTAATTGAAAATGGCATCTATACAAGTAAATTTAAAAATCTATACAAGTTAGCAAAAAAAACATCTATACAAGTTAACAGAAACGGGCTTCATACAAGTTAACAGTCCCCAACATGACCGGGGGGACCAACATATTATTTATTAAATTTGTTATGGTTCTGACATTGTATTTTACATGCCGGCCTGGATTGTTCCAGTGCTCTAACCCTTTGCTTCAACTCAGCTAGTGCTTCCGTGCCTGGCAATCACCTGATCATGCCGCTTTCCCCTGCACTGGGCACCAAGGCTTGTTAGCTCAGATGTAATACGACCCTGTATAAAAAAAACAAATGAAGTATTGCAAGAGTATTACAGAATATAGGGGCAACAATATACAAATAAAATATTTATAGAATGTAAAGTCAGATGGATTCAGGATGTAACCGATGGTTTGAACATGATGGCTGCAGAGGCAGGGCATCTGGCCTATGAGAGAGAAATTCTGGAGGACTGTTGGGTGGCAAAGTTCGCTTTAGGACAAGCTACTTGATGATGAAAAGTCAGATATGATAAGGATATAACAGAATGTATGACAGTTAACAACAACAGAAGTAGTTATAGAATGTAAAATAGTCAGGCATAATAAGCATCTGTTCCATCTACTTGACCTTGATATAGAGTCTTTTGGGTTTTTGATATGTTCTACCAGCAAAAACATGTTTAAACAAGGTAGGGGGGTTTAGACAAAATTAGAACACCTTTCAAGGCTAAAAAAAAAAGGTACAAACAGGGAGTAATCTAGAAAAAACAGTATTGTTATTGAAACAGAAACAAAAACAAAACCAAAAGCTTGCCCTGACATGGAAGAACCTTGAAGCTGACAGTTGACATAGTCTGATGACAGCAAATGGGTGTTATCTTGACATTTGATGAAATTAAAAACAAGAATTACATCATAGAATTTGATAATTTTTATGAAACAGGTGGTTTTGCAAAGTAACCAGATAATATGAAGCCTATTAGACTAGTAGAGATTTTTATTGACTTTGGGGTGGTTCATCTGCAAAGAATTCAGGCATAATCAGGGTGCAAATATTGCCCCCTCTGGCTGTTTTTTGTGTGAAAGCTTGTTTTCCCTTATCAGTATCCTCACCATTCAGGCAAGTTACTCCAACTTCATAGGTACTTGTAATTCAGTTCCTAGTTAAGGAACTTGATGGTCTAAAGGGTCTAAACCAAAGGATTTTTTTGGGCAATCGTGATTTTACCAATATTGTTTGATGCTCAGCAGAAATGGCACACATCCGTCAAGAGTATGCACAAGCACAAACTTTGCAGCATCTGCAACAATCCTGGGGTCTCTGGAAAAGATGCACTATAAACAGAAACACGGTCCAGATTCCAACCTGCCCTTTTGAGACACAAGGCAATAGCTTAACCACTTAGCCACAGAAACCCCCTAACATGATGGAATGAAGCACAACATGTTTGGTCCAGGAGAAAATATAATTTGTTCAAAAATGAGGACAAATAAACATGCACATAGTGAAGAGTTGCTCTTATGCTGACTTTAACCCAAATAAGGCACTCAGACTTTAGAAGCCAAGAAGGAATTTATAGAAGGGGAAACCCCATATATCTAGAAGCTCAAAAGCAGAATTCCATTCAAAGTGAAGAAATGTCATCATTATTCATTGCTACTTCCCAATAAATGACACAGATGAAGTTAAAAAACTAAAATTTTTATGACAATTCCAGTGAGCACTGAACAAAACACCAAGATGGTACACACTATGATAGTTATAGAAGATGTAAATACAAAGTAAAACAGACAACAACAATTATGAATTGAATTAGACAGTTGTAAAGACATCCATACATACTCAAAAGTAACATTTGATTAGTTTATTAATTTCTAAATTAATTGATTAATTAATGATTGATAAATGAATTGATTATACTGCTTTTATTTTCAATATCGCCGTTTTCTTTTCAAAAATTTCCTTTCAACTTAATTTGTTCAGTAAATCTCTCATCTTATGTACATGAAATGCGTCCATTCTTCTGTATGTCTACATCTCCAATGACTTAATTTTTGTTTTCAGTGTCCATGTTTCCCCCTCAGGATGTAACATAAAATTTTAAATTATAGCATCCACTTGATCAATCTCAATTTATATACTTTCTCTGAATGGATAATATCTCTGACAACTAGCTGTCAAATGTTTTTAAATTATCACTGACAACTTTTCATTGTTCTCAACAAACCTTTTTTGTGCTGTAAGTTACAAATCATTGACTTTTAGTAGCTTGTTTCATAACACCACATAACATGAAGAAACCATGTGCTTCACAAACAAAAATCAGTGCAGGAGAACACTGGTCAAGACCTGATTCATCTCCACACAGAAAGGTAACAGATTGTCTGGCAATGCAAAAAAAACTTATTTGATCTCGCTGTCATGAAGTCTGTTGGTGATCATGCCATTTGAAATCAATAGAATCAATCCTTTATCCTCAGAATGTCTTAAGATTGCAAGAGTTGTGACAATGTCCTCTACAGTAGAATACTACCCAGCTTGAAACAGAAAAAAACTAGTGAAACTCATGCTCCATTGAAGATCACAAAACTAACAAACATACCTACCTCATTCTCAAGAAGTTTTTAGCTGTTTTTTTTTCCTCCTTCTCGTGAACTCCTGTCAAGCTCCATACCACCACTGTTTCTTCAAGACAATTGTACTACTAGAGATAGTCTTCTCCTTACTGTAGAAGTATCAAATTTGGGCCTGCAACATTTACTACATTAGCAATATTTATACAAACAAAATATAGTTTTGATATTCACGCATAACTGGAACTAACAAGTAAATCATGATAACAAAATTTGTCATTTTCTGTGATTGAACCATTTGATAGTGAGTATGCTATGCTACATTTACATCAAAGTTGTGATATCATACATCTTTTGGTACATCTGAGAAAGCTTTGCTTTAAAAACCCTTGGTACAATTTGATGTTGAATTGTTCTTTGTTTTGTTTCTCTATGAATTTGCTCTTCCAATTGTTTCACATTGATAGAATTTTGGTAGAAATTATGTTTAATCTTAATTTTTTTAAAGTATGCCCAGAAACTTTCTTTAAAGAATATCAAAAGACATGGAAGGGCTGAGAAGACCATCATGAAGGAAGCATACCGGGAAAGAGAAGAAGAGGAAGACCACAAGAAGATGGATCTAGGGTGTAATTTATGGTTTGAAATGATGGCTGCAGAGGCAGAAATCTGGCTATGTGAGAGAAAATTCGAGGACTGTTGGGGTGGCAAATTTGCCAGGGCAAGCCATTTGATGATGATGATATAGAGCACAGTAGACTACTTCGTATTTTGATTTTTAACTAAAGAGGATGTTAGCCTGTCCTTTCCACCAGTTTCTGAGTTTGTATCTATTTCTAAGAAGCAGCATCAATTTTTTTAATTGCAGCTACCCGACCCCAGAGTCGGTGAGATCAATGTCTAGAATCAATGGAAATGGGAGAAAAACATGGCAGTGTACTGTTGATTTA
>JADZMA010002112.1:0-13299 GCA_020796225.1 Arion vulgaris
TCTTTATTGTATGCTGTTGGTGGTTGGTTGTATTTCATTCTCATTAAATGTCCAAACCACTGCATTTGTTGTTTTTCAATGTATTCAGTGCATGAAGTTATGCGCACTCTGCTTCTGATGTCCTCATTTCGTAGTCTATCTTTCCTGGTACCACTCCTTTCCCTCAAGCAATTCATTTCACCAGTGGGGCTTTCTTGTGATGTGTTGCTGTAAGAGACCAAGTTTGGCACTGGTAACAAAGTGTTGTGAGCTTTCTGTGATGTGTTGCTGTAAGAGTCAAGTTTGGCATTTGTAAAAAAAGTGTTGGTGAGTTTTCTGGTGTGTTGCTGTCAGAGACCAAGTTTGGCACTGGTAACAAAGTGTTGGTAGGAATACTTTATCATCTGTCTTTTCACTTCCATCTTGATCTTTGGGTGTTGTAGTAATGGTGTCAGCTGATAGGTCACTGCATTTGCTTTTGACACCTTGTTCTATTTCTCTATCGAGTTTTCCATCCTCTGGGGAACTGCTTATTTAATATCTAATTATTTTATATCTCTGCATGTAGAAAGTCCTGAAAGATTCTATTCATGTTCTCTCTCTATTCTACAAGTCACTATGTCCCAACTAAATGTTCTGTCTATTTTATGAGTCACTATGTCCCAACTGAATGTTCTCTCTCTATTCTATGAGTCACTGTGTCCCAAATGAATGTTCTCTCTCTATTCTATGAGTCACTATGTCCCAACTGAATTTTCTCTCTCTGTTCTATGAGTCACTATGTCCCAACTTAATGTTCTCTGTTCTCTGAGTCACTATGTCCCAACTGAATGTTCTCTCTCTGTTCTATGAGTCACTATGTCCCAGCTGAATCTTCTCTCTCTGTGCTATGAGCCACTATGTCTTAGCACAACAGATTCTCTCAATTTTTCTGAATTCTGTAGCTCAAGTTCTCAGCTCAATAATTCCTCTCTTTGTTTGCTCTATCCTCTCAATATATATCCATTAACTTGTCTGTCTGTCTGTCTTCAATCAGTCTCTATCTCTTGCACGTCAGTGACCATCCATGTCACTTACCTTAATAAACACAACATACTCTTGATTAGATGACAGATGGGTTAGTCAGTCACAAGAGATATGCACAAAACATGTGAGTGGGAATAGGGTTGGTGAACTGAGTAATTATTCCTTTATACAAAAAGTCAGTTGTTACGAACTCTCTATCGACAAATTTGGCTCATGCTCTTTGGCTTGACATGATAAACCACAAGACAGATTTAAGTTAGTTGTTCTAAAGCAAATACAAATTTCGACACTATGAATAAGGGATTGCTTAGTATACTCTCTGCCGCACATCACACACAGACCACAGAAAGAGATCACCAAATATTTAGTTTGACAACAAATGCAGATGTGACTCAAGGACTAAAATCAGAATGAGATCAAAAGGAAGAATTTGGTTAGAGAATCTACTGGCCTAGAACTGAAGGGATACCACATATACCACAACTGCTTGAATATAACTCTAAACTAACAGCATAGAGACCACAACTGCTGAATATAAACCTCTACAACTAACAGCATAGAGACCACAACTGCTGAATATAAACCTCTACAACTAACAGCATAGAGACCACAACTGCTGAATATAAACCTCTACAACTAAGAGCATAGCGTGATACACATAGATCTGTTGAATTCTTCTGGGTAGGCAAGATTTGACTGGGAGACTTTTCCTTCTCTAAATAGGAGAAAGAGAATGACTTGTATCTACTAGGGATTTGGAGCAAACAATGAAACATACAAGTTCTATGCAAAATCCCTTCTAGTATCTGGATTAAACATGGCATATTGCTTCTCAGTTCTGTGTGTGCATACAAACAATCCTTGTAGTATCTGGATTAAACATGGCACACATTGCTTCCAAAGAGATCATATCCTCATTATTTATTTTCTCTGTTAACTAAGGCCAAGTCAAGAAACAGCCCACCCATCTCATTATTGTGGCCCAGATGTCAAGAAAATAAACTCCCTTACTCATACACACCCCAGCTACACATATACATATATATATTTACCCCTTACAGATCACTACACATGTACATATACATATATATATTTATCATACAGATCCTATACACATGTACTATATATATATATATATTTACTCATACAGATCCTACTACACTTTACATATATATATTTACTCTACAGATCCACACTACATGTACATATATATTTTACTCATCGATCCAAACTACACATAAAACTATACATATATATATATTTTTACTCTTCAGATCCTAGCTTAAATGTACATATATATATTTGCTCATAGATCTAACTACACATGTACATATATATATATACATATATATATATATATATATATATATATATATATATATATATATATATATATATATATATATATATTTATATATATATATATATTTACTCATAAGATCCTATTACACATGTATATATATATATATATATAATATATATATATATATATATATATATATATATATTATAATATTATATATATATATATATATATTTACTCATACAGACCCTGCTACATGTATTATATATATATATATATATATATATATTACTCATACAGATCCTAGCTAAAATGTAAAAAAGTAAAGGAACCCTTTCATCCTCGTGTATATATGCTCAATACAGTGTTAGGCCTGTATTTTTCATTGACCTCGGCACACAATGGGTGATTGGTCAGCATCACGCCGCTGCCTTTACTTTCCCAGAGCATGTCTGGTACCAGTTGAGCTGGGTCGACCTGAAGCAACGTCGGTTGGAAAAATTCCACGCACACTGTAGGAAGCTGACCCCAGACCACCAGCCTTGAGCGAGTTCACTAACAACTACGCTACATGCTC
This sequence comes from Arion vulgaris, assembly GCA_020796225.1. Classification (NCBI taxonomy): domain Eukaryota; kingdom Metazoa; phylum Mollusca; class Gastropoda; order Stylommatophora; family Arionidae; genus Arion; species Arion vulgaris. Next base: position 2,886 of record JADZMA010002112.1, read on the forward strand.
TCAGCTACACATGTACATATATATATATATATATATATATATATACTCATACAGATCCAAGCTACACATGTACATATATATATATATATATATATATATTTACTCACACACATCCCAGTTACACATGTACATATACATATTTACTCAAAGATACATTCTTTTATTTTGTCTACACCAAGAGCTGTGTCAGAACAATAACAGTTATAAGATGCTGTCTGCCAGTAATGATATGATTAATAACTGTGCTCCATTTGTACTGATCTTGTGTAGGATAGAGCCGATGAGCTATGTCATTGTTGATTTGTGCTGAGAGTTTATGTGCACGGATACCACATCTGAAAGCTAAGGTTGGTGATCCAGTTTTTCTATCATGCACACATACAATGTTAGTTTAGCATTGTACTTCCTATATACTTTGATACTTTTAGAAATAAAGAGTTTATTCAAATAAACTTAATAACCTGGAATAAGCTGAACTGTAGCAGCTGTCCATCCCAAGTGATATAACAACAGCTTTAGATATGTTTTCCTGCACCTCACTGGTGTGTGGACAGAGTTGAATGTAGAGTCCAATTTCCTGCACCTCACTGGTGTGTGGGCAGAGTTGAATGTAGTCCAATCCTGGAATGCGATTACGGTTAGACACGTTTGCATCATGTGTTCTATCTGTTCTCACAGCTTGTTTTCTATGTTACTTCTGTTCACAGTGCAGTTTTTCCAGAGACCTAGGATTGTTGCCGGAGCTACGGTTCGTGCTTTGTGCAATACTCTTGGCGAGTGGCATGCCATTTCTGAGAGAGGACTGAGCCATAGGTAAAACCGGTGCAATGAAGTCAATCTTTCGGCTTTAAAACCCTATGTGACAATGCAGTAGTATGATGATTCTCAGCTATGCAAGTTCCTCTTGTGTTATTGCAGTGTCCATAAGTTCCTCTTGTGTTATTGCAGCGTCCCATTTGATGATCTTACATAAGAGTTTCCATCACATATTGTCTATATAGAAGAATTTTAAAGATACCTTAAGAGTGCTTTGAAATGTTTTTTCTGTCCACCAATTGGTCATTTGCACCCATCAAGCTTGTCAGACATCAGCTGTTTTGCAAAGCGTTTATCCGGCATCTATGAAATGTGACCAGTCTATTTCACCTAAACCTTCTGCAACAGAGCATGGATACTTGAAATATTGAAATTGTGGATCTCATGATTCAGACTTTGTTATCTGGAATGTTGTTCTGCCATTTAGTTTGAGCAGTCTGCAGAACAACTTGTGTAGAACTGGTTTAGTTTTCTTACTCAGCAGTCATACTCAACTCATCTGTGATTTTTTGCATCCATCTTCTCTTTGGTCTTTTTTCCCTTTTCCTCCCGGTTTCATGACCTCCAGAAAATTTTTCCCAGGATTCTTTTTATATCTTTAAAAAAATTTCATTTTCTTTTTTTAAAAAATTCTTTATGCACACTTTTCTTTTTTTTCCCCTTTTTCTAAATTTAAAGATGAAATTTTTGTTCTTCCTGTTTCTATAAATTGAATCAATTTCTCAATACTTTATGGGTGAACAAAGTACTGTCATCTCTTGTCCATCATTGCATGACCTATATCACTAGACTTTTTATCTTACCTCTAACATTTCTCATGATATTTTCTGTGTGTATTTTGAATATGTTTTATTTTTTGTTCTAAAAGCTTGATATTAATGAGTTCCACTCAAAGCATAAAACAAAGGAAAATTAAATATTTTTATTGATATTGTTGAATTTTGGGGCCCAAAAAACGTCACGTGGTTTGGAAGAACTATGGAAAGTATGGTTCTTGGGTTTAGGCGGGTATGACCAAAACAAAAGGGGGCAGCAGGACTTCAAAAAACCTTGAACATCACCTGGAAGAGATGGGGGAAATTTCCCAAAAAGGCAAGTTTTTTAGGGGGGGGTGAAAGCCCCAAATTTTCCCCAAAAAACATGCCCCCTACTAGACATGCTACTCTACAGACTCTCTCTAGACATCTCTACTAACATACTCTTTGCAACCCACAGACCTACTGACTACTTAAAACAGCCTCTCCCCGCAGCACTCACTGGGGAAAACCACTGACATACACTAGCATGCCTACTGACTGCCCTGCATGCACTACACTAACATTACTACGCTGCTTTTCTAGACATGCCTCACTAACTACTACTTAGACATGCTACTAAAAATGCATACCCCAGACATGCTCTACTGGGGAAAGCTACACAGACATGCACTACTAGACATGCACCAGACATGCACTCTAGACATGCTCTACTACTAGACATCCACACCCAGACTTACTTTTCAGACATGCTCTACACTACTAGACATACTACTACTAACATGCACTCTGGAATGCTCTCTGACGTATCTAACATGCATCTGACATGCTCCCCCTAGACATGCTCACGCATGCCTCAGACTGCCTACTAACATGCTCTCTTTAGACATACACTATGCAGTACTATAGGAATGCCTATAACATGCTCACAGACATGCCTACTAGACTCCATACCTAGACTGCTACGACACTACTACTAGACATGCTCTACTGACATTAACCACAGACTGCCACTGACGCCTATGACTGCCCCCCAGACTCACTTTAAAAACATCCTACCCCGACATGCCCACCCAGGAAGCTCCTGACTCCTCTGACTTCCACTGACAACCTAAACTGCTTGTGCCTCTGATACCTCCAGACGCCACTCACTGACTGCTCCTAACATGCTACTCACTAGACAACTACTTCTTAAAACATGATACTCTACTGACATGCACTACTAGACTCTACTACAGACATGCACTACTTTAGGGGATGCCTTACTAGACATGCTCTACTGCTCTCTACACGCTGCCTACTAGACATGCCTCACTAGACATCTACTTCTACTGCGTACCATGAATGCCACCAAATGAAACAACATTTGGAATGCACTACCACTAGGAATGCTCACTGACTGACTACACTGGGCTCACGACTGAAATACCTTTCCTATAACATGCTACTAAATGGGCATGCCCTCTACTAGACTCTCTACTAGAATCCTACAGAATGCTACACTGAAAAGCTACACTAAAACCCCACGAATTTACTACTAGACTGCACACCACTGCTGCAACATGAAAAATCTACTGACATGCCCCACCTGCCCTACTGACATGCTCACTAGAAGCTTACTCCCGGGGTGCTACTCACTAACATGCCCCCCAGACATGCTACCCCTAGACATGCCCTACCAGACTTTCCACTGAAGTACTACTCTAGGAAAGCTACCTCTAGGAATGCTACTACTAGGAATCTCTACTAGACTTTGTTGAATAAAAAAAAATATTGTGCAAAACTGTTGAAAAAATTTAAAACCAACGAATAATAGACAAAAAAAACAGTATAAACATACAAGATATCAGATAAGAGACACTTGATAATCAGTTTAAAATTTATAATAAAAATTCGTCCATCACAAGGGTATGAAACACCTGATGTGTGCTGCTCATCTCTGGTGTGTGGGGGTGACTGTAAGTTCAATTCAAAAAAATCCTTAATGGATCATCATGATCCAGTTTAACTTGGTAAATCAATGTAAAACACACAGAAAAGACTGGATTTAAACCGTCGCTTTTATAAAGAACAAAGAAAAGGTTTGGAAACCCAAAATGCCCTTATCCCTAACAAACACACAGAAAAAATATAATATATAAAAAAGGGAAAACCAAGAAAAGATGGGCGGCCAGGGCAGCCTTACGAACATGAATATCAGTTTACAAAGTGCTTTAAAACAAGCACACACAAGATCACTACATTTTACCCCCAACACTTATATAAAGAAGTAAATGGTAGAAGAGAAGAAGAAGAAAACACATAAAACACATATTTACATATTGTAGTAGCTATAAGTTTGGTAGTTATATTATTGGTTAGCTATATTATTGTAAGCTATATGATTGGTTAGTTATATGATTGGTTAACTATATAATTGGTTAGCTATATGATTGGTAGCTATATGATTGGTAGTTATATGATTGGTAGTTATATGATTGGTAGTTATATGATTGGTAGTTATATGATTGGTAGCTATATGATTGGTAGTTATATGATTGGTAGCTATAGGATTGGTAGTTATATCAATGGTTAGTTATATGATTGGTAGTTAAATGATTGGTAGTTATCTGATTGCTAGCTATATGATTGGTTAGTTATATGATTGGTAGTTATATGATTGGTTAGTTATATGATTGGTTAGTTATATGATTGGTAGTTATATGATTGCTAACTATATGATTGGTTAGCTATATGATTGGTTAGCTATATGATTGGTTAGCTATATGATTGGTTAGCTATATGATTGGTTAGCTATATGATTGGATAGCTATATGATTAGTTAGCTATATGATGTTAAATGTGATTCATGAATGAAAACCATAATTTCTAACATTGTACTTATGGAATATAAAGATCCAACTTGTGTTGTACAGTAACGGTTATGTTTAATTACATGGATGTGCTGATGTGACATATTGTACAGTAATGGTTATATTTAAGTACAGGCATGCTCTATGACATATTGTTCATTCTATTTTCTTGATATCTAGTGTCTGGTAGAAATGGGCAGGTTGTTGAGGGTGGTATCTGAGCACTATGGTCCAGACCCACCTTCCATTTGGAGAGTTCATGATATTGTAAGTAAATCTTAAGAGAATGTAGAGAAACTATTATTGAATGTGTATTTTTGTCAGGATTGTTGCAATATTGTTTGACTTGGGCTAGAGATTGTTGCATTATTGTTTGACTTGGGCTAATTTATCACCTTATCAATTCAGGTTCACAAAACTATTATTTGTATAATTGTATAATATAAAAAACAACAAAGCCAGCGGTAGTGACGACATTTTGGGAGAGATGTTAAAGCAACTGACGAGGAATCAATGGATTCCTTGTACCTTAATGAACGATGTTTGGAAGAAAGAGACTCCTCCAAAAGATTGGAAAGATGTAGTGATATTCAAGCTCCCAAAAAAAGCAGATTTATCAAATTGTGATAACTGGTGCTGAATAACTGCTATCAACACCTGGCAAACTATTCTGCAGCATTTTGATGGAGAAGCTGAAAAAAGCAGTCGACGCAAGACTAAATGAAGAGCAAGCTTACTTTCATCCACTTCATTCTTGTACGGATCATATCTTCACGCTGAGATTCATTATAGAAGATTCAATTGAATTCAGTCACCACTAGTAATAAATTTTATAGACTTTCAGAAAGCGTTTGAAAGTCTTCACCATTCTACTCTCTGGGAGATTCTTAAGACCTACGGCTTCCTGGAAAAATACATCAATATCATAAAAACCTTCTATTATGAAGCATCCTGCTGTGTAAGAACGGATGCGGGAAACTCAGACTGGTTCACATTCAATTTGGGTGGGAAACAGGGCTACGTTATGTCGGAGACGCGATGACGGAGATGCGATGAAAGAAATAAACTCACGTATTGCTATAGCAGCTAGTGCCTTCACTAAGTTAACAAATATCCGGCAATCTAAAGACCTTAGTATACTGCATAAAAGTTAAATTGTTTAAGTCCTGTGTGATTCCTGTACTAATCTACGGATGTGAAAGTTGGAAATCAACAAACAAAATTGATCAGAAACTGTACAGCTTTGAGAATAAATGTCTCCAAAAATGACTAAATGTAAAATGGAGTGATTTCTTTGAACAACGCAGTGAGAGATAGAACACAGCAACAATCCGTATCAATTTTTATAAGGAAACGAAGGTGAAAATATTTAGGTCTTGTTCTTAGATCAGATGAATAGAGACTAAAACGACAAGTCCTTATGTGGTCACCAGTTGGGAAAAGAAAACGTAGAAGACCTAAGACCACTCTATGAGGAACAATCCTACAAGAAAGTAAACTATTGGGATGTAAACCATACAAGATCTCCAACTGCTAGCAACGAACCGCATCTATGTGCTGACTTTGGCTCTAAAGGAATAAACTAACTAACTTATGTGTCAAACAGGACACGAAGAATATATAGTTTTATGTATATAGATAGATATCATAGGAGTAATCTTTTTCCACAATGTTGTTGATAGTGAATTCACGCACATTATGTTTTTTTCATGTTCATAAAAGCTGTATGAATGTTCCCAGATACATGAATCGATAGACTTGTTGTTTCAGTGTTGTGTTGATTATTTTGATATTACATTGTAGTGTTTTCTGTTGATTAAAAAATAATCATGACGACTTCTATTTGCTTGATATTCATGCTTAATCCTTTATTTTCTCTATCTCTGGCTATTATATTTATCAAGTCTTGTAGATCTTGTTCTTCGTTTGTCACTAGCAGGTTTAGCCTTGTCTATTTCTTTGTATCCTTTATTTGTGATCACTACAGGTTCCTGTTTTTCTTATATTCATTGAAAACAAATTGTTGTTTATGACTTCCAGGAGACACTGAGGAGTCATTTAGCAGAAGAAGAAGCTTCAGCAGAAATAAAAGAGAAATCAGAACCAGAAATGAATGAAAACATTTCTGAGAATGCAGTTGTGCAGAATGAAGGGCTTGAGTTGGACAAACAAGAAGAGACATTAGTGGGGGCAAGTGAGAATGAGATGAAGTTGAGAAGAGTATCTCGTCACACACATCAAATCTTAGAGATGCAGGTCAGAATTCTGTCTGCAATTTTTTAATATCAGATAATTTATCACACTTGAAATGCCATCAATAGCATGGAACTGTCATGTGTTGTGTTTATTGTTTTTGTATATTGTAAAACTACAGTACTTTGTTTCTACATGTTTCACTAGAACTATCATGATATATTCATATATTGAATAGATTTTCATGTTCACTGTCTTTTAGTTCATTATTGACTGACTACAAGACTTGCAACCAAATTACTGTCTTAGCATGGTCCGATTAACTTATTGTTATCTTTTCCTCAACATTTTTATTATAGTCATTTACTTATCAATGAAATGATTGATAATGTCTTGCAATCAACTGCAGAGTATCCCAAATGTCTGCTAGAACTGAATTTGATGTTCAATTTTATTTAAATTGTGTTTCAATTTACAAAACATTACATGGTTTTCTGTACAATTCCTTTTACAATTGAAGAATTCTTTAATGATATTTTGCAGTTGTTGAAAAATATAATAAAAATATAATAGAAAGAAATTCATAGTGTTTCTTAAATTTAAAGTTTTTCATTTAGCTATAAACATAGATGGAAGGGACATAGCTAGGGCTGGGACTATGTACTACCTAGAAGTACAAAGAGACAAAAGTCTACCCTACAAAGCTTATGTGGATACCATGATAACCAGGGCCAGAAAGGGTCTACTCGCCATAAAAGTCAGGGCTGTCACATGTTACAGACAACACCTGTTTATCATTCTTTAATCAAGGGTTGATTCTGTCTGTCATGGAGTATGCATTTTCATTACTCACTCTCAGCAAAACACAAATCAACAGACTAGAGAGGATATAGAACAAATAAATACGTATCATAATTGGTTGCAACAGCAAAATTAATGACAACTGCTAAAACAAACATGATAAAGAATATTTTTATCAATGGAGAGAAAATAGAAAAAGTGAATGATTTTGAATATCTTGGTTCACTGCTAGCAAGAGATGGAAATGGGATGGAGGAAATCAAAAGATGAACAATTATAACCTTACAAAAACATTGGCTAAACTAAAAACAGTAAGAGCTTGCATATTCCCAGTAGCAACAAATATGAGTGGGAAGCACATACATTTAACAAGGAATTGGGAAAATATATATTTGCTTTGTACTAAAAATGTTACAGAATAGTCCTCCATATACCATGGACAGAGAAGAGTCTTCCATATACCATGGACAGAGAATAGTCCTCCATATACCATGGACAGAGAATAGTCTTCCATATACCATGGACAGAGAAGAGTCTTCCATATACCATGGACAGAGAAGAGTCTTCCATATACCATGGACAGAGAAGAGTCTTCCATATACCATGGACAGAGAATAGTCCTCCATATACCATGGACAGAGAAGAGTCTTCCATATACCATGGACAGAGAATAGTCTTCCATATACCATGGACAGAGAAGAGTCTTCCATATACCATGGACAGAGAAGAGTCTTCCATATACCATGGACAGAGAAGAGTCTTCCATATACCATGGATAGAGAAGAGTCTTCCATATACCATGGACAGAGAAGAGTCTTCCATATACCATGGACAGAGAAGAGTCTTCCATATACCATGGACAGAGAAGAGTCTTCCATATACCATGGACAGAGAAGAGTCTTCCATATACCATGGACAGAGAATAGTCCTCCATATACCATGGACAGAGAAGAGTCCTCCATATACCATGGACAGAGAAGAGTCTTCCATATACCATGGACAGAGAAGAGTCTTCCATATACCATGGACAGAGAAGAGTCTTCCATATACCATGGACAGAGAATAGTCCTCCATATACCATGGACAGAGAATAGTCTTCCATATACCATGGATAGAGAATAGTCCTCCATATACCATGGACAGAGAATAGTCCTCATATACCATGGACAGAAAGAGTCCTCCATATCCATGGACAGAGAAGAGTCCTCCATATACCATGGACAGAGAATAGTCCTCCATATACCATGGATAGAGAAGAGTCTTCCATATACCATGGACAGAGAATAGTCCTCCATATACCATGGACAGAGAAGAGTCTTCCATATACCATGGACAGAGAATAGTCTTCCATATACCATGGACAGAAAAGAGTCTTCCATATACCATGGACAGAGAAGAGTCTTCCATATACCATGGACAGAGAAGAGTCTTCCATATATCATGGACAGAGAAGAGTCTTCCATATACCATGGACAGAGAAGAGTCTTCCATATACCATGGACAGAGAAGAGTCTTCCATATACCATGGACAGAAAAGAGTCTTCCATATACCATGGACAGAGAAGAGTCTTCCATATACCATGGACAGAGAAGAGTCTTCCATATATCATGGACAGAGAAGAGTCTTCCATATACCATGGACAGAGAAGAGTCTTCCATATACCATGGACAGAGAAGACAACTAGTAGATCTATTCAGATCACAAAAGTTGCAGTTACTAAATAGAAGAATGAGAAAATTGAAATATTTTGGACCTATACAAATACATGAGGGATTATAGAAAACAATTATAGAGGGAGGTATTATGAAGAAGAAGAAGAGGAGGAGGACCATGAAGAAGATGATTTCTGAATGTAATTGATGATTTGAGCATGATGGCAATGGAATTTTATCTGGCCTATGAAAGAGTAAAATTGTAAAGATCTTTTAGGGTTGACAGGTTCTCAGAACAAGATATTGTATGATGATGATAGAGATGATGATGATAGAGGTAGCATTTGTTATAGATCATTTAGTATGTTACAGCTGGGAACTACATTATTGTAACAAGTTAATAAATAATTAAACTATAGTCAATTAATAAAACTATGTTATTGCCATATTCATTTTCTTGCAGAAACAACATGACACATCAAAGTTATATGGCCTGTATTCCAGTGAATATCTGTCTCAATGTTTGCAATTTTCCTTACAGAACAATTTTAGTGTAAGTATTTTGTCAATGTTAAAAAAAAAATTTTGATACGAATTGGCAAAGCAACATCAGCTTTTAAAAGTCTAAATAAAATATGGAACTGCAAGTTATATAGTATTAAAACTAAATTACGAATTTTCAATTCAAATGTTGTATCAATTCTAACGTATGATAGCGAGAGTTGGAAAATGACTAAAGATATAGAAATGAAATTGAATGCATTTGAAAATTGATGTCTGCGAAAAATAATGAAAATAAAATGGAACAAATTCAGGAGAAGTGATGAAATCAGAGAAATGTTTGGTCAACCACTAGTGACAACTGTTATAAGAAGGAGAAGATTTAGATATGTTGGACACACCTTGAGGAAATTATCCAAATATTAAAGTAGTCATTGAAGTGGAATGCAAAGGGTTCAAGAAGAGAGAGGACGACCTAGGAGACCCTGAAACGAACTTTGTTGAGAGAGGCAAGAAATATCGGTTTCAGTTCCATGGAGGAGATTAGTGAGATGCCCAGGATAGAGCAGTATGGAAAATTGCTTGCAGGCCCTATGTAACGTATAATGGTACAGGAGGAATTATTATTATTATTATTTAGTATATAATCTGTGTCAGCATAATAGTGATTGAATACAGCAGATTCAACATTCTGTGACTAGCAAGACCAATATGCACCAATAGCCGGTTTTTTGCAATTGTCGCATGGGACTCTAGGGACATTGTTGTCACCTCGTGTACTGACATGGTTGCATGGGACTCTAGGGCTTTGTTGTATGGGACTCTAGGGGCATTGTTGCCACG
>JADZMA010002113.1:0-13296 GCA_020796225.1 Arion vulgaris
CCCAGACCATCCCTGGAGCGAAGATGAATGTACTGCTAATTGTTGACTCTTGTAGGGGTTCAGTCCATTGTCATGCGACTAAACCAGCCTCTACCTTCTGGATCATACTCAATGAATTACTTAGAATGCGTGCATGAGTGTAGCTTTGTGGCTCAAGTCAGAGTAGTGTCTTGGTCCCGCCAGTACCTCTGTTATGCTACTTGTTGTCTTACTAAATGCTCGACTAGTTTTCTTTAGTGCAACTACCAATCGATCTGTGTAGTTCTACAACGTCACCTTCATTACAGCTTTCTTTAATTAATAATGGCCTTGATGTCTTCATCTACCACCACGAGATTCTCCTCTCTGCAATCATTGTTGAATTTTAAGATGGTCGAAATGGTGTTCCCGAACATTGAGACCACCGGTATCCAGTCCTACCCAGGGTCAATCAATATTCCTGGGTCCACCTACCAGCTAAACAGTGTCTGCAGCACGGCCACCCAACGATTTGCTCCGATTTAATCGACTCCTACTTCTGATACTGAGCAGCTCGTGCAGTGGATGTTTTCTTTTCTAGCACTTATTTTGAGATACGTAGTACTCTGCCGTCATGATTTTCTATACTCTAACCTAACCGTCTTGATTCTCTATACTCTATGGTCGAGAAATCAAGAAGTCTCAACCTCACACAGGGTGTACCCTTAGTGCAACACATGCTGATACGCAAAGCTCATTCTGTATTCTCTCAAATTGTTAAATTTGCGTCTTACTAACAGTTAGCCACCGCATATTCTATGTTTGAAGAGTCCAGCGCCTGGTACAGGATGACAAGTAACCTAGTTGATATTAGCATCAGCCATGACTCCAGACCATTAATCATACTTCTCCTTAGAACAGGACACAACCAAATGAGACACAACAAAGTCATGATGGGCATCCTAGTCGCTGTTATTGTGAATTGGCAACTTTGAGGACAAGACATGTCCCGTAGAAACTGTCCACTACAGACAACATGAGGAAAACAAAAATGCGGCTCATACCCATTTCCTTCAAAGGGAAACATTATAGTGAAACAGATAGCAGACAGTATAAGAGACAGAGGCGGTTCGTCATTAAGGGCCAGTGGGCCAGGCCCCACCAAAATAATGTGTAACGTGTATTTATTATTTTATAAATTAAAAAGTAACAAACTCCAATCCATGATTTTTCCAAAAAAATATATTTGTCTGACCCCACCAAAATAAATGGTCACGAGCCGCCACTGATAAGAGACAACTAAAATCAGATAAGAGACAACTAAAATCAGATAAGAGACAACTAAAATCAGATAAGAGACAACTAAAATCAGATAAGAGACAACTAAAATCAGATAAGAGACAACTAAAATCAGATAAGAGACAACTAAAATCAGATAAGAGACAACTAAAATCAGATAAGAGACAACTAAAATCAGATAAGAGACAACTAAAATCAGATAAGAGACAACTAAAATCAGATAAGAGACAACTAAAATCAGATAAGAGACAACTAAAATCAGATAAGAGACAACTAAAATCTGATAAGAGACAACTAAAATCAGATAAGAGACAACTAAAATCAGATAAGAGACAACTAAAATCAGATAAGAGACAACTAAAATCAGATAAGAGACAACTAAAATCAGATAAGAGACAACTAAAATCAGATAAGAGACAACTAAAATCAGATAAGAGACAACTAAAATCAGATAAGAGACAACTAAAATCTGATAAGAGACAACTAAAATCAGATAAGAGACAACTAAAATCAGATAAGAGACAACTAAAATCAGATAAGAGACAACTAAAATCAGATAAGAGACAACTAAAATCAGATAAGAGACAACTAAAATCAGATAAGAGACAACTAAAATCAGATAAGAGACAACTAAAATCAGATAAGAGACAACTAAAATCAGATAAGAGACAACTAAAATCAGATAAGAGACAACTAAAATCAGATAAGAGACAACTAAAATCAGATAAGAGACAACTAAAATCAGATAAGAGACAACTAAAATCAGATAAGAGACAACTAAAATCAGATAAGAGACAACTAAAATCAGATAAGAGACAACTAAAATCAGATAAGAGACAACTAAAATCAGATAAGAGACAACTAAAATCTGATAAGAGTCAACTAAAATCAGATAAGAGACAACTAAAATCAGATAAGAGACAACTAAAATCAGATAAGAGACAACTAAAATCAGATAAGAGACAACTAAAATCAGATAAGAGACAACTAAAATCAGATAAGAGACAACTAAAATCAGATAAGAGACAACTAAAATCAGATAAGAGACAACTAAAATCAGATAAGAGACAACTAAAATCAGATAAGAGACAACTAAAATCTGATAAGAGTCAACTAAAATCAGATAAGAGACAACTAAAATCAGATAAGAGACAACTAAAATCAGATAAGAGACAACTAAAATCAGATAAGAGACAACTAAAATCAGATAAGAGACAACTAAAATCAGATAAGAGACAACTAAAATCAGATAAGAGACAACTAAAATCTGATAAGAGACAACTAAAATCTGATAAGAGACAACTAAAATCTGATAAGAGACAACTAAAATCAGATAAGAGACAACTAAAATCAGATAAGAGACAACTAAAATCAGATAAGAGACAACTAAAATCAGATAAGAGACAACTAAAATCAGATAAGAGACAACTAAAATCAGATAAGAGACAACTAAAATCAGATAAGAGACAACTAAAATCAGATAAGAGACAACTAAAATCAGATAAGAGACAACTAAAATCAGATAAGAGACAACTAAAATCAGAAAGTTCCAGATTTTGTTTACCTGGGAAGTACAGTATTGTAGGACAGTGATTCGGAAATGGACATCAATGAAAAAATCAATAAAGTAAGTTAAAGCGTCGTCATGCTCAACAAAATCTGGAAAGTCAAATGATTAAATCTTGAAACAAAACTTAAAATTTAAAGAAGCAGTGTCCGGGGAGTGTTATTATTCAATAGTGAGTGTTATAAAGCAACCCACAACGTTATACACAAGCTGGAGACTTGCCAAAATAAATGATGAAGAATCCTGCCAATGTTCTGAGGAAATACGATATCAAAGGAAGTGCTTTTAAAACGAACAAACTGCATCATTGGAAAACATCAAAGAAGGATATGAATTGGATATGTATGTTCAATGCCAGTAGGGTCATTGGCATAGACAGCTCTCATTTGGACAGTGAAAGGAAGAGAAGGTTTTGACGTCTTAGGAAACACAGAGAAGAATTGAGGAACGAGAGTTGAAAGTGGGATTGTGGCCTGAAGTGTGAAACAATTCGTAGAAAGACAACAATGAAAATCTGGTAGAAGTCATATGTATGTCAACCTGGAAACGAAGAGAATATAGATAGATATAGAATTACAAGAGACTCCGAATCTCAGTTTAAAATGTGATGATCGTAGACGGAGAAGAAATGCACCTTTAAGAAATCTAAATCTGTCGTTGAAACGACGTTAGTTTATAATATATAATAATAAAGCCCATAACCCGTTAGGGTCGTAGGGATGTCACTGTGGAGACATCAGCACAAAAAGCACGCCATGAATCTCTGTCTTCAACTCCTCGGCGAGTGTGGAGAAACTCTGTCTCGACGAGCTCTTGATGTTGTCAAACCAGGATTTTCTCTGTCCTCCTTTCTTTCTTCCACCCTCAACTGTTCCCTGTAGGATAGTCTTAGAGAGTGATCTATGTCTCATCATATGCCCGAACCATGCAAGTTTACGCCGTTTCACGATTGTCAAGAGTGGTACTTGTCGACCTGCAAGGTTGTTTATTTGGTCTCTTACATAAATATTCGTCTACGTTCATGTAACTAATTCGTAGTACCTGTATGTAATATTTATATTCGAAAGCCTGTATTCTTCGAATATAAGTGTTACAGACGGGTACTACGTATTAGTTACATAGTTTAATACGTTAGTTTAATAGTTATTAAATTGTAGTAACTTAATTACGAGGGGTAATGAACGAGTTGATAGATTGGCTGGCTTGGCTACAATATCAGAGGGAGCTACCATGGATCGAAGTGACATTCTTCACGCATTGAGAGAGTCTTTCCGAACAGAGGAGTTTCAGGCTGTGAATCCCACTCGCAGACCCGATTGAAAGAGATGGGTGTCAATATTGGTGCAGCCCGAAAGAACGACATACTAAATATGCAAAGAAATTGATTAATCAACATCGAACTGGCGTGTTGGGTCGCTGGACGCTGCTGGATTTGCTGAGGCAGAGATCGGAGCACCTATGGACATGTCCGGAGTGCTATGATGATAGTCCTCATATAACTGATAACTGATAAATTGTAGTATTACCCTTCGCATAAATGTTGTGAACGAAATGTCCTGAAATCAGTTCCAGATGCAAATTTCCTCTGAAGTATTGAATATAGACATTCCTCCATTCAGTCTGGTTTAGACCCTGATAAACATCAAGTATAGAAAATGTTATTATCACAGTATAGTACATTAGTATAAGCTTATAAAATGGTTGACATATATTTTAGCATGTAAAGCAGTTTGGGTGTCTCGTGAGAATGAATTCTAATTATGGCATGAGTCAGCTCTGACGGCCTCCCTCTGACCAATTAAATCTGATAATCATGTTACAGTATAACTCCAGATGTGGTACTTTACAGTGGGGTTGTTCTGTTTGTAAAATCTTACAGTTAACCTCTGTTCAAATTTGTGACCTGTTAGATAATATACATACACTTTGACCAAAATTCGAATGTGCCTGTTCTACATGCCGTGGAGGATTAACGGGGGCGCAACGTTCTCGGCACAAATCACACAGATCCCAAAGAGGGATTAGATCCCAAAGAGGGATTAGATCCCAAAGAACGAACATAAGTAAACCAAACAAATCCAAATTAGGTGCAGTTGCGATGAATGTTCGCAGAAATATTTCCAGTGGGTGTGTGCTATTTTTTCATCAGCAGTTATTTATAAATTACAGTGTCAAAATGGGGCTGAATGATTGTAGAAATGTTTAGATAATTCATAAATTTACATTTTCGATACCATCTTAAGTAAAGTAAAGTAACCATTTTCATGGCTAATGCAGTGTGTCGTCCGTATTTTTCATTGATAGTCGGCACACAATGTGTAATGTGGTCAACATCCCGCCGGCAGTATTTACTTTCCAGATCGTCAAAGCAACTATTGAATAGTCTAAACTCTACAACCCCAACAGTCGCCCGAGTGGTTACCGGGCCCACATTTTGGGTGTAAAGAATAGAACCACTGTTACCTGCCACGCATGTCGTAAGAGGCGACTAAGGAGGTTTGGATGAAATCGGATGCACATGTCCTAAGCGTGTAGAAGTCTATGCGTTTAGGGGCCTACCAAACCAGTGCAACGTATACACGTTCTTGGCAAAGATCAAATATATCACAAAGAGTGATTAAAATTGGTCGTAAAGAACGAACGCCAAGAAGAAGAAGAATCCCAACAGACAGCATGACAGCTATGTTTACCCTGCAGGAGCTAGAAGACCAAATAAAAAAGCTAAAGGAGAAAAAGGCACCTGGAGCGGATGGAATTACCAATGAATTCCTTAAACACCTTGGTCCTCTTGGCAAAGGTTTCTCCTCAGCATTTCAACCAGAGTTGGAAAACAGGTCAAGTTCCATCAACCTGGAAGGAGGCACACATCTACCCCATCTTGAAACCAGGCAAGGACAAAAATAACCCAAAGAGCTATAGACCCATCAGCCTTCTCAGCTGTGCAGGGAAATTGATAGAGAGGCTAGTAAACAGGAGACTGACATGGTACATTGAAACCAATTCATTGCTCACCCCCGCCCAGAGCGGATACAGACAAAACAGAAGCACAGAGGACCAACTGTCTTACATCACCCAGGACATTGAAAACGCCTTCCAGGAAAGAAAGAAAGTAACAGCCATATTTTTTTACCTGTCCCGGGCATTTGATACGGTATGGCACGATGGCCTAATGCTGAAAGTCCTACAAACAGGAGTCTCCCACAACATGTTCTCCTGGATCAGAAACCTCTCCCAACGTACAGCCAGAGTAAAATAGACAACCACCTCAGCAAGATGCAAAAAATGAAGGAAGGAGTTCCACAGGGCAGTGTGATAGCACCAACGCTATTCTTAATATACATAAATGACATCACCAAATGCTGCCCCCAGAAGGTCTCAAACAGCCTACATGCAGACGACTTCGCAATCTGGACAGCTGCAGAACACACTCAAAAACATCCTATCTACTACAAAAAACAGTGGAAAAAGTGGAGAACTGGACAAAAGCTGGGGCCTCAAAATTAACCACACAAAAACCACACCAACTGTTTTTTCCCTCTCCCCACACAAGGAAAAAGTATTCATCAATTTAGGAAACGAAACAATACCCCAACCAGATACACCCACCTTTCTTGAAATCACCCTAGACAGCAGACTTACCTGGAAGCCAAACATTAGAAAAAAATTCAAAGAAAAGCCATACAAAGACTTGCTGTGCTGAAGAAACTAGCTGGCACGTTCTGGGGCGCAAATTCAAAAATATTAAAGCAGGTCTACACTGGAGCAGTCAGACCCATCATGGAATATGGCTCCAGCTCTTGGACAACAGCAACCAAAACAAACACACAGAAACTAGACAAGGTACAAAACATGGGCCTAAGAATAACTCTGGGAGCAATGAAAAGCAGTCTTATTATAGAAATGGAAAAACCTGCAGACATAGAGCCCTAGAACGCTGCAGAAAATTTAAAACACTCACCCAGTTTGAAAAACTAAAACGGCTGAAAGAATACCCTCTACACACAAAATTCCAAGAGAAAACAAAAAACAGAATTGCAAGGTAAAGTTCCAACCATCTGGCCAGAGACTTTCATATGCAACATTCAGACATCCTAGAAACTCCCAGAAATGTGGGAACCCATAATACCAGAGCCATGGACATGTTACCAAAACATGGCCCAAACAGACCTAGAAGTCTCAGGAATAATCTCCAAAAAATACAAACAGAGACAGAGCAAAGAGCCAGGTCACTCCAAATGCTACGAGAGCAATATCCTACCAGCACATGGACACGTGTGTTCACAGATGGCTCAGCTACAGATGCTATCAGAAAGGGAGGCAGCGGAATCTACATCACTCACTCCCAAGGAAACACAGAAACACACTCTCTGGCATCAGGAGAAACATGCACCAACTTAGAGCAGAGGCAACAGCCCTTCTTGCAGCCATACATATTCTCAACGACCAGCAAGTGTCAGCAAAAATATTGCAGTCTTTAGCGATTCAAGATCCGTTCTCCAGGCTATCTCATGTCCCAGACAAGACAAGCTCATTCAGGACATACGGCAAAATATCAGCTTGTTGTCAAAAAATCCGAACTGGTCTTACAGTGGATACCAGCACACTGTGGCATACCAGGAAACGAAAAGGCTGACAAACTCGCAAGGGCTGGGAGGAGCCTAACACAACACCACACAACACAAAGCTTTACAGAAGCAAAGACTCTCCTGAAACAATCAAGGAAAATGATCTGGAGAAAACAAATGGAGGATACAACCCAGAGCACGGCAGTATAAATACACTAAACAGAAAAGTACAGACCACAGTCTTCAGACTTAGAACGGAACACTGCAGTCTCAGAGCACACCTCCACAGAATGGGTCTGAGGGACTCAGCAGCCTGCACCTGTGGAGCACCTAAGCAGTCACCAGAGCACATCCTGCAAGACTGCCCTAGTCTGAGTAGTGAGAGATTGGAGATCTGGCCAACAGAAATAACCCTACAAGAGAAACTATGGTGAACCGGTGAAGACCTCAAGCGCACCGCCCTGTTTATGACACATACCGGAGTAGCCGCATAGCAAAAGTTGATCGCAGAAGAAGAAGATGCCTTCCCAGAGCTTTTCCTGATACCCAGTTGAGGCTGGGTCGACCTGAGAACTGTTATTTTAAAAATATTTCACGCCCGCTGTGGAATTGAACAAAGATATTGCGCATAATTAGCGGATTCAATAACAACTACGATACCGCCGTTCTCCTGGGTAACCATCTTAAATTTGTGAATTCCAGTTACATCGTTTTACCATTCTTACTCTCATTTCAACACCACAATGAGTTACACCTTACTGAGTTACATCTTACTGAGTTACACTGAAGGAAGAGGAGAAGAAGATCGTCTGGTCCGTAAGTAAACAACAATAACAAATATTGTAAAGACACGTTAAGTCACCATATTCTTACCCAAAGTGGTAACGATGCTGATAGAACATATCCTCTATGTGATAACACTTTAACGTCGAGGAATGAATCACCTTCCGACACGACAAGTATTCCTTCTTGTTCGTGACTACAAGAGCTGGAACGAATCAGGACTTGATGAGTTGAACCTGTGCTCATGTTTGCGGATGTTAAGTACTGAAATTGGAGTGTGACTGGTCTCGAGGAGTCTGAAGAAGCAGTCAACATTCCAGATCTGCAATTTTTTTCTGGTTTTTTCCGTATTCTTGGAATTTCTCGATGACTTGCATCCAATCTGCGCTATAGTATTATTGTTATCTTCTGTATTGTTAGTCACTACATCTAACGTGGAGTTGAATAAAGTCACTAAAGGACATTCTGTGGAGGACAAATTGTGTGCGTAAGAAAAGAATAAATATACGATTTTAAATCAAACTCAGCCAAAATGTAAGCAAATTAAAACACAATGAAGGAACCACATTGTAACAACAGTGTTCTGTTGTATGAAACCAGTGCACTACTTTATACACTAATAGAATTAGGTTGAAATTCCAATGTGCCTGTTCTACGCGCTGTAGGTGTTTAATACCGGGCGCAACGTATTCACGTTCTCGGCCCAAACCACAGAGAGAGATGACAAAGAGTGGTTAACTTGCTTGACAAGAACGAACGCATAAAATATGAAGACCATTAGAATGCAACGGGGAACCAAAACATATACATATGCTCAACAGAAAAGAAGATATCAAAGTCTGAAGAATTCCCCCAACATCACATCAGGTTGAGGTGACATCTGTTGAATAAAGGGAAGATATCAAAGTCTGAAGAATATGATAGAAGCATAGCCTTCTTCTTCATTCTCGTTCGTTTTCATACTCCCAATAGTTATGTTATGCGATCGACGTCAAGGCACATTGGGCATTCCCATTCGTTCTCTGTCATCCGCTGCAGCAGCCATCTTAACGTCCATTAACTCACTGTACCCATGAGATGTTGATTAGTATACCGTCGCTCTCTCTACCACGAAGACAATACTGTCTGGCATCCCAATAGTTATACAGTCTGAGAGGTATTCCTGTATAAAGTTAGTATTTCTGTATAAAGTTAGGTATTCCTGTATAAAGTTAGGTATTCCTGTATAAAGTTAGGTATTCCTGTTACATTCACATTAACTTCTTCTCTCGGTATTTTTTGTGACCTCCGGACACATTCATCTTGCAATGTATAGCCGAGCTAGTCAGTTTAATGGTTTTGTATCGTCTTGAGAAGTAACACTAGCTAGTATATTGGCTCAGAAGGATGAAAGGGTTAATCTTGACCATATCGTGTGCCTTGGTTAAGAAAAAATACGGGTCCAGCAATGTATTTCGCAATATGCCACATTTTATAATAACGGGTTCCCCATTTCCCTCTCTTTCCCTCGCTCTCTCTCCACATACACACCACATTACACATATACGCACGCACGCACACACACGAAAACACGCACGCACGAACGCATACACACAAACACGCACGCAAACACACACACACACACACATATATATATATAACTTTCCGCCAATTTAAGAACAGTTTTTCCTCTAGAAACTTGATCTCAACCTACTTGTTATTAAAGTTTTCAATGGCCGACAAGAACAAGATGCCAGATCGAACTCAGTGGACGACCAACATTTGAATACCATGGGTCCAGTGATGGTCTGGAGTTTATAACCTGAGTTACCAGCCAATGGCAAGTACTCACATGTTCCTACAGAAGAATATAAGTACATTTTCTTTTAAAACCAAGCAATCATTTTTATATATGAAATATTACCTGATATAAGGAAGACTATGCAGTAAAACTATGTAGCAATGGCGAAACACGTAAAAACAAAGTATTGTAGTTTTACAAAATACAAAAAAAAACAAAAACAATATGCAGCGACTTTTTGACCAAAAGGCGTTTATCAAGCAAAGGATCTCCTTTGGTAGAGTCATACTCTACCCGCTAACCACGACACGAAGAGTTGGAGAATACCATTATGGAAGGAGGCATTCCGGCAAAGAAGAGAAGAGTTGGAGAATACCATTATGGAAGGAGGCATTCCGGCAAAGAAGAGAAGAGTTGGAGAATACCATTATGGAAGGAGGCATTCCGGCAAAGAAGAGAAGAGTTGGAGAATACCATTATGGAAGGAGGCATTCCGGCAAAGAAGAGAAGAGGAAGACGACGGAGAAGATAAATTCTGGTTATTGGTTACTAAACTGACGTCATTGCACTCGAGCAGACCCATAGGTGTTCAGTCTCCCCCAACAGATATCGAAGAGTGTGCATACTGATAGTTCCTGTGGCTCGCTGATTAAACACACCTCTCACTCTGCCTCTCAGGCATCCAGTTCGACTTGAACAACGGGTAACTCCAAACTGCTTAAATCACTTGATCGATTCAACATCGATTTTAGTGTCCTCATCCAACAGAGAGTCGCGAAGAGACCGAAGAATATCCCCTTATCCATCTTCAACTCCCCAACAATCGATGCTGTTGATGCAAGCCTGTCCGCTCTCTAACTACCGTAAACACCCGCATGCCCAGGACAGTATATCCACGTAAGCCGCTGGAGGTTAGAAACTTCTATAGACGACATCCACTCATACCGAAACATGCCTTTTGGATCTTGTGAAGCATCGACTGAGAGTCAGATACAACAACTGCCCCAGTAAATGAAGTCCCAGAAATTCAATGGAGGACAGCAGTAACGGCCTCAACCTCCATCCTCATACTAGAAGTAGTTGTCCTGTATGCGCCACTTCGCTCTACAACAACCCTACCATGCGCATTAGCAACGTGGTGAGATAAATTCAAGATTAACTGATAAGAAATAGTCGTACTATGAAGAATAACGTGAGAATAAGAAATATATTAACGAGACTCTACTGTATACGTACATGTAGTTTATCAGATGACAGTGTGCCTGAATGACAGTGTGCGTGAACACAACAAAAGTCACATCAAGGTACATTTCACAATATGTACAAAAGATAATATTCATTCGCGGCAGGTCAAAACAACAAGTTAAGTACAATCATAATGACAGCTACTACTGGCAACACTTGAAAGTAATGTGTTGACAGGAAATACTTCCTTTATTATTGGATATTTTATCGGTGAAATATCAGTCTTAACTGTGCTCTTGACCAGATCTACATGAGTTTAGTCTTTTAGTAGATAGAAGATCTTGCCTCTATATCCTTGATACATTAACTCATCCATCTCTCACATCCATCTCTTGTATGGGTATGTTTACCCATGGTTCCTGTTGCTCACTGATTAAACAAGGAGCTTAGTAGTTCAGTAATCGTCCGAGTGGTTACCGGGGCCCATATTTGGGTGTAAAGAATAGAACCACTGTTACCTGCCACGCATTCGTAAGAGGCGACTAAGAAGGTTTGGCTGAAATCGGATGCACGTGTCCTAAAGTGTAGAAGTCTATGCGTTTAGGGGCCTACCAAACCAATGTTCAACGTATACACGTTCTTGGCAAAGATCAAACATATCACAAGAGTGATTAAAATTGATTGTAAAAACGAACACAAAAGAAAAAAGAAGAAGAAGAAGAGTTCAGTAATATCATGTTCAATTATTGAAACAACCCTTTTTTCTAGAACAATTCATATATTGACAATCTATTCTTGACGTGCAACTAAATGTTTGGTGACTCAACAAATTGCTTACCTGGCAAATCGCAAAATGTTTCTATATCTTCATTGGCACATTTAGGCTCGAAGACACATCCGCTTCCAGGAATGTAGGCGTTGTATGACCGGCATCTCATAGCAGTGGACATGCCATTGTTGCACTTCCAATACATGCCACACTCACCGTCCATCCTGAAGGTTTGACCATCGCACCTTTTTTGACATGGATCTGGGAGAGTTTGCAATGAAATAAAATTTATGTTAATTTTTGAATCGCAGTGGGTTTGTGTATTTCGGATATAAAAAAACCCCCACTAAAATTAAACCAACAGCATAATACACACCAGTAGCAGCAATATACAGTGTGACTAATGAGATAAAGATGAAAGTAAATGGGATGAAGAAAATTAAACCAACAGCATAATACACACCAGTAGCAGCAATATAAAGTGTGACTAATGAGATAAAGATGAAAGTAAATGGGATGAAGAAAATTAAACCAACAGCATAATACACACCAGTAGCAGCAATATACAGTGTGACTAATGAGATAAAGATGAAAGTAAATGGGATGAAGAAAATTAAACCAACAGCATAATACACACCAGTAGCAGCAATATAAAGTGTGACTAATGAGATAAAGATGAAAGTAAATGGGATGAAGAAAATTAAAAGAAGACCAAACATGGAAACAACTAAAAACTGGAATGAAATTGATAGGGAAACAAAGATCAGAATACTAAGAGCAGATTTTAAAAACGCTCGTAATGCTAGGCTAGTCGATTGGTGTCGTAAGGACTAGGGTAAGTGGTTCGAGTCCGTGTTTGTCTATTTGTTTTTCGGAAGCTCTTAATACCTGTACCCTGTTTATTTGTTGATTATATTCCCAGTGGCAACTTATAATGGAAAGTATGGAGATTTAACAAGGCAATGTAAAAACATATGTGCTTTTGACTAAAGGTGTGACAGAAGAGTCCTCCGTATATCATAGACAGAGAAGAGAACAAATAAATCTATCCAGAAAGAATTAAAAATAAAAAAAAACTGGAGGTTTTCCAAAAAAAAAAAAAAAAAAAAGGAAAATTGAGATATTTTGGACATATAAAGAGACACAAAGGGTTGGA
The DNA here is from genome assembly GCA_020796225.1 of Arion vulgaris. Lineage (NCBI taxonomy): Eukaryota > Metazoa > Mollusca > Gastropoda > Stylommatophora > Arionidae > Arion > Arion vulgaris. Next base: position 13,063 of record JADZMA010002113.1, read on the forward strand.
GAGGGTTGGAGAAAACCATTATGGAAAGAGGCATCCCGGCAAAGAGGAAAAGAGGATGGCCGCGGAAAAAATGGATTCAATATGTGACTGACGATTTGAGCATGACGGATGCATAAGCGGGACATCTGGTCTATGAAAGAGAAATTCTGAAGGACTGTTGAGTATCCTTAATTTCGTTCAGGATAAGCTATTTGATGAAGATGATGATGAGCAGAAATCAACAACAACACATTT
>JADZMA010002114.1:0-13295 GCA_020796225.1 Arion vulgaris
CTTTAAAGGAGGAAATTAATAAGTTAGGCCGGTCGGGTTTACGCGACAAGCACAAGTGGTTTGACAATGGAGTGTGTGGAGTTACAGAGGTGTTGATCTACGCGTATATACTATATATACGCTCGTGTTTTCCCACTCAGTGACTTTATGAGTATGGTTCGGTATGGCGAAATTTTAATGTTGAGACAATTTTGGGTTGAAGCTCTCACACAGGAGTCAGAGGTAATGAACGAGCTGATAGATTGGCTTGCTACTCTGCGATATTAGAATGAACTGCAATTGATCGAAAGACATTTTAATGAAGAGAGTCTTTCCACGAAGAGTTTGAGAGTTGTAAATCTCAGTCACTGACCAGATTGAGATAGAGATGGATGTCGATATTGGTACGAGATTGGTACGGAAACGAATTTGCTTCAAACTTGCCACCGTTGGTTTGAACTAATGGACAATTATCATACATACTTTAAAAACCTAAGTAAGTATATTACAGTAGTTCAAATAAAACAGGTTAAACTGTCCTTTAAATTTACTTTCTTCAACGATACACAATATGTATACAATACACTTTGTATACTATAAAACATTTTTTTTTAAACTTGGATTCTCCCCAGGAGTTAATTTATTGTTTATGTGTGTTGGTATACACTCTCTGATATAACCAAACAATTTCTTGAGTTGAAAGCGTCGCGCCTCAGCTTAAAGAGTCTAATCACATAACGAACAAATAGTAAAACATGAATCGAACTGAACTCTCAGAAAAAAACAAATTGATTATTATTTGAAAATCACACCATATTGACTGTTAGTGACCTTTGTGTACGTCTACTGTTGCTAAATACAGGATGTTGTAAAGTCTCACAACACTTTATGTAGAGCAAATGTGAAAAGCAAAGTACATGACACTATCAAAATGTGTCATAGTTAATTGTGGTGAATAGCAGTGAATGACTGTTGTCTGCTGGGTAATTTTATCACTAAATCATAATGGTGTTGTCAAGGGAAGAAAAATATTTGACAATATGAAGAAACATGTACATACATATCTTTGAGCTCGTTGTAGCTATTTCAACATCTGCTAACGAATATTTAATTTGTTCTTTCTAGTTTACCAAGACGAACAGTAGTGTACCTATTGTGACTAATTTAACTACTTTGATTTAGCACATTTTTTTAATGACGTCATGCACTTCATTTTTCAAGCTGACCAACATATGAAGTGTTGTGAGACTTAACAAACACCCTGCATATTGTACTATAAATTGTATGTAAATAGCATTAATGAATTCATTTTACGTTTTGTTATTTATTATAATACGAACTGCAGACTGTTCAATCATTGCCGGTCAAAAAGCCGGAAACCTGGTGTGAGAAAGCATTCCATAATTGGTATGGGACGGGCGTAGTCGTCAGGTATGACATCCTGTTCGTGACATATGCCTGGATGGAATCTAATGACGTTGACAACAAAACGAAAAGAATAAGATATGTCATATATAATTGTTGCATATAATGACTTTCAATCGCCGAGTGGTTACTGGGGCCAAATTTGGGGTGTAAAGAATAGAACCACTGTTACCTGCCACGCTGTCGTAAGAAGCGACTAAGAAGGTTTGGCTGAAATCGGATGCACATGTCCTAAACGTGTAGAAACTATAAGTTTAGAGGCCTACCAAACCAATGTGCAACATATACACGTTCTTGGCAAAGATCAAACATATCACAAAGAGTTATTAAAATTGGTCGTAAAGAACGAACGCAAAGAAGGAGAAGAAATGACTTTCAAGTTTTTGTTATGTTATTTTCAATTATTCTATTTTATTAGACTTATCTAAAATGTCTTCTAATCTAGTTGTCGAAAGTTGTCATTTAACTTTATGTTTTTGTTGTTGTAGTCGCGTATGAGCTTGAAGAACATAGAGATTAACGGTCAGGTACAAGATGTTTGTAAAGTCTCACATCACTTCATATGTAGGTCAGCTTGAAAAATGAAGTACATGACGTCATCAAAAATGTGCTAAAACAAAGCAGTGAAATTAGTCACAATAGTTACTGCTATGGTCTACTGTTGTTCTTGGTAAACTAGAAAGAACAAATGAAATATTAATTATACCAGATGTTGGAAATAGCTACCACGGGCTTCAAGATATGTCTGTACATGTTTCTTCATATTGTCAAATATTCTTTTTCAGTTGAAAAAAATTATGGTTTTAAGAAAAGAATTACCCCAGCAAAAAAAATCTTTAAATGCATTTGCACCACAATTGACTAGGGAACACATTTTTGATGATGTCATTCTTTTTTTTCCCAAATTTGTTCTACATAAATGCGGGGATTTTAAAAACATCTTGCATGATAATTAAATGATATGCCCGGAAACTTTTACTGAGTATTTCGGCGGTTCCCTCCAATGTACCCCTTTAATGTTTTTCAAAGGGTAATAGCGTTTTTTCCCTCTTGTATTCGGCCCCAGTCTGACTCACGTGACGTAAAAGGGGCCCCTGTCCCCGTCCCAAAAGGTAAAGGTTGCCCCTTCGGGGTCATCTGGAATTTTAGATCCCTGATCTCAGTGTAGGAGATCAGTTTAACCCAGGAGACGGATGAAAAAACGGGATCTGTGTTAAATTTTAGCACTTTAAATTTTCCCCCGAGGGGTTCGGGGCCCCTTTTTGGGGTGAAAGAATAGAACCACTTTACCCCCCGCTTTGGGGGGCGACTGGGGGGTTTTGGCTAAAAAGGGATGCCCCAAAACATCAGTCTAAATTTAGGTGCCTACCAAACCAATGTGAAACGTTACACGTTTTTCAAAGATCAAACATATCAAAAAGGGTGTTTAAAAATTTTCAAAAACGAGCGAAAACGGGAAGAAGTTTTTAAAGAACCCTTTTGCAGTTAAAAAACGAAAGAGCACGCCGAAAGGGCTCCCTTCCCAAATTCTTTTTTTTTTCAAATTAATATTCCTACAAAAATCCCTTTTACCATCTTCAAATTACATAATGGCCCCTCTCCGGTGCTCGGGGGGGTGCATCTGAGACCCCCCTGTAAAAAAGAGATGGGAGAACACATGGTTTTTTCCCCAAGTGCAATAATTTGGTCCTACCCAAAAACTCCTTTTTCGTCGCCGAGTTACTGAGGTAGGTTTGGAGCGACATTGAACTTTTGATTTCACCCAAAAATTTTTGGTTTGAGCTCGTTGGGTTTTGTGTGAACGTTTTTTAAAAAAGGTAAACCCAAGTTGCCGCTATCTAAAGGCTACTTAGGTAATTTTGTGGGACTTTGTGTTTTGCCCTGAGACTTTTTTTCTACGCCCAAAGTGAAAACCTTTCGGCTTGGTTTACACCGGAAATCCGTATGCAGTTAATGCAAGCTTCGCCGGACTTCGCTTTTTTCTTTTCCCAAAAAACCCCAAAGGCACAGAAACGGGAATTATGGGATCTTTTTTTGGCTGTGAAATCAGAGTGATAAAACTTTTGTCACTTTTTAACGTGATGGGAAGGGGCCCCAACACAGTATGTTTGGGCGTCTTCTTTTTTCTTCCCCTTTTCAACTCCCAAGGGAGCACAAGTCTTCAAAAAACTCTTCCAGCGTTTCTCTCTTGTTAGCCCTTTCCCAAACTTTCCATGTGTTACCTACCCTTTTTTAATATCAGCCTCTAGCCCCCTCCTTCAGGTCTGTCTAGGCTTTCCCCTACCCTACTTTCCCCCTCGGGTTCCCCGCCTGTCTTGTCGGTTTTGGGATTGTGCAGGGGGATGAATAAAATTAGTCGCAATGTCTAAATTTGATGATACTTTTCGTGTGTAAAAAAGAAAAGAGGATCTCTGGAGGATTTCTGACCGAAGGGGCTTCGGTCTCCAGGGGAGCCCCGTGTTCAATTCACGAAAAGGCCAAAGATTTTTTGTTGAGGCAGGGCCGGTTTTTCTGGGGGAGACACTTTTGAAAAATCATTTTTTTGAGTATTTACTATTATTTGTCTATTCCAAAATTATTCCCTTTTTGGTTTTTTGGGGGGCCGGGCCCCCCTGGCTTAATGAGGCCCCCCCTGGTTGTAGGCATAAAAAAAATCCCAACCTGAACAGTTTCCGGGCGACTCCTAGAATCTCAAAATTCTCGGCCCCGTTCCCTTTTTCCACCGCCCCAAAAAAGGGGACTACAGAAGTAACTATAGTTACAGTTTTTTTTTTAAAAAAACAAATACGCGTTTTAATTTACGAATCAACAAACAAAATGCTGGAACATCAAAAAAAAAAAATTAATTTGTCAAAAATGTACCAAAAAGTAAAAAATATATATATATATATATATATATATATATATATCATCATCATCAGGTGTCGTCTCCACATCGAAGGTTGGGTGCAATGAATCTCCCCATCCTCTGTCTTTCCTTGGTTTTCACACTGCCAGACTGTAACCTGTCCATTTCTTAAAATTTCCCTCCCACTTATCTCTCGGGCTTTCTTTTTTCCCCCCAAATTTTTCCCCTAGTAAATGTTTTATCATGGTGTCATGCCTTTTTTTTGCCCAAAATATTTACTTGTCTAATTTTATTTTCTTAATAATTGTTTCAATCCCAGTTTTCCTAAAACTTTTTTTTTGTCTGTTTTCTGTCCAAAACTCTGCCCTATTCTTCTTTTATACACATCTCAAAAAGCATCAATTCTGTCTAATCTTGTTCATTGTCCATGTTTCCAGCCCATTAATATAGGATATATATAAATTTTATCATTCTAATTTTTTGCCCGTTTGTGATTTGTTTGGGTGTCAGCTTTCTACTATTGAAATTATCCTTGGCCATTTTTTTCTTTTAATTTCAGATCATCTGCCATCATCTGTTTTCCCGACCGAGAAGGGGTAGCTTTTTCTTGATGTAGTAATTCTCCATGTATTTTTATATTCATTTTTTTTTCCTTTTTGTTGATTACCATAGTTTTTTTTTCTGTATTTAATGTCTAATCCAAATTTTTTAAGTTCTGTCCCAATTTGGGCCACTAATTTTTAGAAAATATATATATAAAATATATATCTTCATTATAATTTTTTTGAATCCATATTGTCCACAAATAGCTATTAATCAATACATTAGCTGTAAATGCTGTTGATTTTTCAACTTTTTTTCCTCTACTTGTGCGTGTTTTTTTTTTTATCTGACAATATTTACTAAAACTACACCCCCATGGTCAATTTTAAAAGCCGACAATCAAACCTCGCTCAGCTAACGTTTTTTTTTCCTTATTTGAATATCGTAAGCCATTTTGTCGGGGCTCAGAAAAATTTTATTTTTTGAAAAGTCATGGACCATAAAAATAAAACCATGAACGTTTATTTTAATGCTACGAATCGTTGACATTTTAAAAAACAATTCCAGAATATGAAAAAATAATGTATTGTTTTTCTAGCACTTTGTTAAATTTTTAAATTCAATTGCTAATTCAATTTCCAGAATATTCTTCAAAAAATTTTTAAATTTATCCCAGATCTAATTTAAATCTTTTTGTATTTTAAATTTCCATTATAGAAACCTATATGATGACTATTATTTATCCCAGATTTTCAAAGGGGGGTATGCCCCGGTCGCAAAGTGTTCTGGGGGGGGACGATAGGGGGTTCAGAAGGGATTTGGGGGTTGAGGCGATTGGAGTTTTGGCTCCAAAATTAAAAAATATTGTAAAAAATTATTTTCGGTTTTTGCGATTGTTTTTAAAAATTTTAACGGGTTTTAATTCATCTTACCCGTCAAGATCCATTTTCATTAATTTTTATTTCAGGGTAATCTTTAAAAATTCCCATGTTTAAAAAAATATATATAAATTTTTTATGTCAAGGAAAAAATTTTAATATGGAGAGGGGGGAAAAACTTAAATGGGGAGGGGGGGGGGGGTTAAAAGTTTTTTGGAAGGGTGATGGCCCCAAAGTGTAATTTTTTAGATGAGAAATTAAAAAAAAAATATTATAATTTAAAAGGTTAAAGGGATTGGTTAAAGGTTAAAGGATTTGTTCAATTATAACTTTAAAGAAAAGAATATAGTTTAAAAAGGGGAAATTTTAATTTTCAGGCAAAATTTTTGCTTTTAAAACAAAATCATTGTTTTTTAAGGGATGAAAAATTGGTTATCCCTTGCCGTTAAGGGGGAGGGAGTTTAAGTTTTCCGGCCACAGCCCCTTTGGTTTTTATACCCTTTTTATTAGTGGGGAAGATACTTTTTTTGGGAAATAGTGGCAAAAGCCAAAAAGAATCAAAAATGCAAGGAGATTGTTAATCAACATCAATTGGGTTGGACCGCGCGGATTTCCCGGAGCGGGAGATAGGGACCGGGGACATGCCCGGGAGTGCAGAGATATCCGCTAACTGATAACTGATCCATTTTTTTTCTGGTCTTCCCTTGGTTATAGTTCGTTTTTGTTGTATGCGTTTTGGGTGTTGGTTGCTTTCCCATTCTCATTAAATACGTCCCTTTAAAACCCAACAAAACATTATGGGGTTTTTGGTTTTTTAATGTAAGAAAGTTGCTGGTTTTAAAAATTTTTTCAGTGAACATTAACAATATCTGGGGATATATAACCAGTGGCTTAGATTTTTTAAAGGGTCAGTTCCCCTCGGAGCCAGGGGAAATATTTCATAGTTAATCTCAGGAAAGGAACCCTTCCTTTTCGAGACGGAGATAAAAAAGGGTTCCGGGCCGGGCCTAAAAAACTCATATTTTTCAAAATCGAAAGAAGGGGGGCGCTTGGGCAAAATTCATTAGTGGTAAACAAAAATTCCCACAAATATTTTTTACCATATTTAAATTATATCGTGGGCTCGAGGGGGAGATAGTGCCCACCACTGAGATTTCCTGTCAAAAAAAATAAACACATGGACCCCGGTAAATTTTGGTTTTCAATCAAACTCCACTAAGCGTCCTGTTTAATTTAAGAAAGAATTTCTTTTTTCCATTCATCTGAAAGAGCCATGGGCAAAAAAGAAGTTTAATGGGGGGATTTTTCCCCATTTTAACCTTTCATAATGAGATCCGTTAGAATTCAGAGGATTCGATTACCCCAACAAGAAGAAAAAATTTTGTTAATATTGGTAAATATTAATTGATTGTGATAGATCATCCTGCATTTTGGGGTAACCCCGGGGTTGATTTTTTTCTTACAGGAGAAACCGAACCGGCGAAAATATGTAATTTTTTAAGATGGTGAAGATATTTTTTTTTTGGAATTTATTTTAAAACTTTCCGAATTGAGGGCAGGTTTTAAGTTTGATTTTTTAAGTTCCGATTGCACAAGAAATGACACCAGAACAACGTTACCATCATCTCCCCATGTTTGGGAAACCGATCTCATTTACCGAGATCGAGGCTCCAAAAATCCCCGATGGCTCCCCGGGGGTCGAACCGGGAAATTTTGGGACATGGAGAACCCAGTCACAGGCCCAGATCAAAGAAAAACAAAAAAAATGACGCTAAATTAAAAGATCAAAATAATAATTTTTAAAAAACCCCCCGTAAAGGCAAAACCCGTGGTTCAACAAGGGGACCACCCAAAAGGGTTTAATTTGAATAATTTGGAAAAAAATTGAAAAAAGAATCAATATATTTTTAAAAAATAAAATATAAACCCTAATCATCACTGCGGGAATCCAAACATTTCGAAAAAAAAATTTGCCTCAACATTTACAACATGTAAAAAAATAATAAAAAAATTTTTTTTAGGGGCCCAAGAAGATAACTCCAAAAACTTTCTTTAATGAATTGTATGATGTCTTATTTTTGTTCAACAATTTTCTTCGTAAACCTTTTCCCCAAAAAGATCTCCAAAATTTTATCTTTTAGAATTGTTGATGTCTTTTGTTTTTTCAAAAAATTTTTCTTCCCTGTCCAAAAGAAGATAACTCCGATCTTATCTTTTAATGAATTGATGATTTTTAAAAAGTTTTGTTTTTTTTTTCCTATTTTTGTTTCCCCCCAATTACCGATCACTTTTAAATCACTTTTTTGGTTTTTTAAAGGTTTTTTAAAAAGATAAGAGCGATTGTAAATTGTGCCATTTATGCCTATAAGGGCCAGATATCCGTTTTTAGAAACGTTTTTATGACCATGGTAGCTTCCCAAATTTTTCCATTCGGGTTCCTTCTGCGCATGCCTTTTTCGGTCGCATTTTAAACCTTTTTTTTTATTTACGGACTAATTATATTTAAACAAGATATTATAAAATAGAAAATATCATGAACGTAAATTTCATCCTTCTTAATCAATTTTGCCCACAGCGCCCGGAAAAAAAGAAGATTTTTTGAACGAGTTTTTTGCGGGGTTTTATAAATATTTTCATCGCTTCTGTTTTTTCTGAGGTCCATTTGCAGCCGACCACTTTGCATCCACTTGGTTAAAAAAGGAAGATATCGTGACATTTTTCCCCATCATTTGAATTTTTCCAAAGACAATATTAGACGAGTTTCTAAATTTGCTTTTTCCCATTAAATATTCAAAAAACCCCCGGAAATTTTATTCCAATTTTTTAAAAAGGTTTTTAATTAAAGCAAATTTTTAATTCATTTTATCTTCATGATTTATTATGTTGAAAATTGACTGCTCATAAAAAGTTGTGTGTCCCCGCATTATGTTATATTACATGTAAAATATTCCCGAAATAATAGTAGGAAAGTGTTAATAAGAGAAAAAAAAAAAACGGAGATCAATAGGTTTTCCAAAATCAAAGGGAAACCTATTGCAGCAAGCTTGATTTCCATATGCAATCACTTACAGAAATGGCACGCTAGAGTATTAAAAAAGTAAACCCCCGGAAAAAAACAATCCTGGGGGTCTTTTTTTAACCCGTTAAAAAAACAACGGTTGACTGAAAACGACATTTAACGCAAGGCATGGGTTTAACCTTTTCATCCAAAAACCCGAGCCTTATAGACATTAACCTAATTTAAATTACACGAGCCGGGTGTTGGGGAACCCCCGGTTTGAAAAGGGGAAAATTTGGGAGCATTTGGGAAGTGTCCAAAAGGCTTAAAATAATAGCCCTTATAAAAGAAAATTTAAATTTCCTTTAAAGATACAAGGTAAAACTATCGATACAAAAAATATATTTGAATAAAGGGGACCTTTTATACGTTCAGTGTTTGACATTGCTTGAATTAGGGTTTTTTTTACCTTTTGTAAAACCCAGGGAAAAGAATTTGCTTCCCCCTTCCCTTCCCGGGGTTTTTGGGAATTAGGAGCTTTTTTTGATCAAAGCATTCCCGCTTGTTTCAGACCCCCAACAAAAAGGGGTATACATGATACTTTTTTTTTCTAACGAAACAAAAATTTTTTTTATTTAAATGTGGGGGAAAACAGGATGTAAATTTTCATGGACATTTATTCAGGAAAGTAAAATATATGTGCTTTTGAATAAAATATTACATAAGAGAGGAAGAGAAAAATCAACGGGAAAAAATCAAAAACCCAAAAAAAACTGCCTGATGTTAATAAGAAAGAGAAATTGAAGGATTTTGACAAAGAGAACCCCAAGAGTTGAAGAAGACTATCATGGAAGGAGGCATTCGTTCCCAAAAGGGGGAAAAAAGAAGAGCAGGAAGGGGATTTGGGGTGAACCTGGTTTTGATATGCTTTAGGGCGGAAACTGGCCATGAAAAATTCTGAAGGACGAGGGGGGCAAAATTTTTCACTTGGGGAATGAGAATGGATAACATTATTTACTAGAGAACAAATGAACAATTGCCCGGGTTTTTGATAAAGAAAAAACACATTAAAATTTGGGTTTCTTTTTGGGAGTGGGGACGTGATCATTTTTTTGGGGGGGTCAGACATTTTTTTCCGGGGTAAACCCTGGTTTTTTTTTGCCATATTTTTATAAATTAATAAAACACATTATCCCTTTTTGGGAATCCAACCCCCTAGCCCAAAGCCCCCACGTAATAGTGATAATATTTATTGCTGAAAATTTTAAATCAAATTAAGTAAATAATCCGAATTTTTCAACGTTTTCTATACGCCCACCTGTCCCTTTTTCCGTGTGATTTGATGGACCTGAGAAGAGCGATTGTTTTGGGCCAGTTATGCGCCCCCGGGAGCACTTTCGCCCCGCTTTTTTTTACTGGGGAGCATTCTGGGGCCTGCATTTTTACGACATGCAAGTTTGCAGTGGAAATTTTCCGCCCGGGGCCCCCCGGAACCCACGGGAAAAGTTAATAAAATTTTTTCACATTGAATTTTGGGGAATCAATGATCACCCCCAGTCAAGGGGAAAAATCATGGATTGACATCCCCTATGGAAGACCGTCGAGTGTCACTAGAAAACCCTTTTTGAATTTTTAAAGGTGGAAAAAAAGAAACAGCCCAAGAGGGAAAAGTCTTTCCTTATAACTATCTCTTCTTGAGGAATAGGGTTTTACCCCGGGGGGAATGAAAACAGCCAGAGATGGGGAAAAGGGCGAAAATTGGAGTCCCATCCCCCGGTCGAAAATTTAATCCAGAAGTCATAAAGGCCCCAGTGGGGGCCTTTGAAGGGGATCCCGGGTTCCCAAAGAAGCGTTTATTTTTTCAGTTGAAAATGGTTTTGTTCCGATGAAGAGGTGAATATGAAAAGTTTCATAAAATGGTCAAAAAATATCGTATCATATCATTTCAGACGTGGTTTTAACCACAGTAAAATCGTTAGAGGCACATTTAACGTTTAGTAGTTTGACAGCTTTTGAAGGGGGTCTATTTTTCCTTTTTTAAAATCCCCAAGGAAAAGAATTTGCTTCCAAAAATTTTCCCCCCATGTAAAACTTGAATCAGGTACCGGTTTTTGATCGAGATTACTACCGCTTGAGCCAAAATTACGAAAAGGGGATACATGATACTTATGTTTTCTAAAGAAACAAGAATTTTTTTATTTAAATGGTGGAAAAAAGGATGTGAATTTTATGGACATTTATTCAGGGAATGCAATATTTCTTTTTAATAAAGGTTTCATAAGAGGGGTCATCCCTTTTTGTAGAGATGGAGAAGAGAACAAATAAATTCTTTTTAGAAGAAATTTTTTCAAAACCAAGAAATTCTGATTTTGTTAATGGAAAAACGGAAATTGAAGGTAATTTTTGGACAAACATTGGAATTTTCTTTAAAAGAATAAAGGACAATTCCCCAAAGGGAGACAAGTTTGCAAAAATATGGACTTTTCCGGGTGTTTTGGAAAGCTTGGGGCGGAATTCTGGCCCCTTTTGGGGGGTAAAACCCAGGGGCCTCAGCCCCACCAAAAAGGTCCAACTTTTTCCCCAGAAATAAAATTAAAATCTGTTGGTAAAGGAAAGGGCACCCGGTTTTTTAGGGGCCAATAGCCATTTTGGCACACATTGGGGAAAAAGTATTTAAGGGAGGCATTAATTGGGCCCCAAAATGTGACCAAAGGGGGGCATAATGTTTTTAAGGTTTGGTTTTTTTTTTTTTTTTTTTGCCCGGTGGTTTTTTTTTTTTTGGGGCTAAACAACTTTTTTGGTTTTTACTTTTAATTTAAATTTACGTAGTGGCTTTTTCTGGGTGGATTTAGCAGGGGGTGGGGGAAATTTGGAAGATTAAAAAACCTTTAAAGGGGCAAAACGCAAAGCGTTTTTTCTCCCCACCCGGTTTTAACATTCCCCCTTTTCCCGAAACACCGTTTGGGACCTTTTCCCAAAACCCTATAAAAGGGAAAAAAACAGAAACCTTCCCAGAATTTTTGGGGGAAAAAGGCCTTGGGTGGGGAATTGGTTTCCTCCCGCGTTTTAACACCTGGGGGGCTCCCTTTGGTGAAAAGGCGTGGTTAAAAACTCCCTTCCGGTTTAAATTTTGAAACCCGGCGCCACCAAGAGCGTTTAAGTCCCAATTTTGGGGCAGCTTTTTGGGATTAAATTTTTTTTTGGGGTTTGACTTTGAAAAGAGGGAAAGAAAAAAAAGTTCCAAAATTTAATGGGTTTTTAATTTGATGAGGGATACCCCTTTAAATGGTTTTGGGGTTTTTTTTGGGTTTTAAAACTGAGACAAATGCCCTTTTAACAAAAGTTGGGGCGGCCCAAAAGAAGAAAAGGGTTTGCATGCGCCCTTTGGCTTGGTGGAGAACTGATTAAAAATAGATTAAAAAAACCACCCGGTTCAAGGGCCTCCCTTTTATGTTTCGCCTTAAAAAACTGGGACAGAAAAAGCCAAAAAGAACGTTTTAAAAGTGGTGATTGGGGTTTAAAAAAACCGAAAAAACCCAGACAATTAACTTTTCCCTTGAAATTTTTTCATTTCGTTTTTTTTTTTTCCCTCAATTTTTAAAACCTAAAAAAGGGCATGCCAATTTTGAAATTCCCCTCAACTAACCGAAAAAAGAAAAAGGGGAATTTTTGAAAAAATTTTAAACCAACCAAAAGGCAATACCATTTTTTCCCGGGAAAAAACAAATTAAATTTTTACAACCCAAAAAGGTTTTAAGGCCGAACAAAAAAATTTTATCAACTTCCGTATCGGCGACCCCATGTTTGTCTTGTCATGATCATCAAAAATAGTTTTGGACCTGTGCAGAATTTTTGTTGAAACATATTACATTTTTTTCCCAATGCTTGTGCCCCTGGTTCAGTTCCATTTTTGCTTGTTCAAAAAAAATGAAATGTTTTCCCATTGTAGTTGATTTTTTGGGTTTGTTCAAAAAAATGCATGCTTTCAGTTGTAAATTTGAGATTTTGTTTGTTCAGAAAATGTATGCTTTCAGTTGAAAAGGGATTTTGTTTGTTCAAAAAAATGCTTTTTTTTAAGTTGTAGTTGAGATTTTTTTTTGTTCAAAAAAAAATGCATGTTTTAGTTGTAGTTGAGAGAAATATAAAAAACAGAAATAAATTCTACAGGCAATATCAAAGATTATCTGGGGTTTTTTTGTCCGGTTTTAATTAAAACCGAAATGTTTTCACCCCCTAGCACAAAATAATCTGGTTTTCTGTCTATTTTCCCTTTTTGGGGAAGGCGAAACATGGGGTAAAGATTAGATACGGGACAGACGGTAATCTATTCAATCTTCGGAGGTTAAAATCCTCCACCAAGGTAAAAGAATCAACTATCACAAACCTGTTGTTTGCGGGGATGACTGTGCCATCGCTACCAACTCTGTGGAAGAAATGCAGACTTACATGGACAAGTTCTCAATGGCCTTTGATAGGTTTGGCCTCACCATTAACCCCAAAAAAAACGGGAGGTCATGTTCCAGCCTCCCCCCTAGAGAACAGTATTACGATCCAGTCATCAACATTAAACACCAGCGTCTCCAGTCAACGGACAACTTTGTTTATCTTGGCAGCCTCCTATCCA
>JADZMA010002115.1:0-13289 GCA_020796225.1 Arion vulgaris
TTCTGATATGTGTGGTTTTTGCTCACTAGCTCAGGGAAGGGGGTTTTTTAAGGTACAAGTGGCCAGGGCTCAAAGGGTTAATAGATTCACCTTTGTCTTATGTCTCAGATGGTGGAGTCTCACTACTCAAGCATCCATCAGTTGCCATGACCAGGCTCATATCTGCTGTGGAAAAAAGAAACGGAGGTCACACATTACAACGACCAGTCATGGGTTATTGTCCAGCGCCATGATCTTGAAGGACTTCAACTGGCCATGAAACAGGCACTGAGAAAAGCAATTTGTCGTGTTTTTGCTCTTCAGGTAAGCAATTTGTCGTGTTTTGCCATCATCGTCAAGTTATTAACACATCAGTTTGGTGGGGTTTTTTAAAAATAGTATGGCAAGCTGTTTTCCCAGTTATTAACCTAAACACCAAGTAGTGTTTTTTTTCATAATAGTATGCACACTGTATTCCTAAAATTATAAAGTTGTATACATTGTGTTCTCTTTGAATAGTAATGGTACCATGTTTTCCCACAAATTATTAAACTGTATATTTTGTGTGTTTTTTTAATAGTCGGCACCTGTTTTCTCAGTTATTAACTTAAACACCAAGAGGAGTTCTTTTATAATAGTATGATACACTGTATTTCTCAAAATTATTCAGCTGTTTATATTGTGTTCTTTGTTCTAACAGTATGATACCATGTTTCCTCACAAGTTATTAAACTCTGTATTTTGGTTTTTTTATTTGAATAGTATGGCACACTGTTTTCTCCCGAGTTATTAACGCATAAACACCAAGTTAATGTTCTTTTATAATAGTATGGCACACTGTATTTCCCAAAATTATTGAGCTTTGTATATTATGTTCATAATTCTAACACTATGTTACAACATTTTCCAAGTTATTAAACTGCTCATTTTGGGTCTTTAAAAAAATAGTATGGCCTACTGTTTTTCCCCAAAAGTTATCAAACAGTGTACTTTGTGTTCTATTTTTCAACTATTGTGTAACATTTTCAAGTTTAGTACAGACAGCCTTCAATTTTCATTTTGATTACTTTACTACAAAAAAAGTGTCATATTGTTAAGAATTACAGACCCGGAAATGGTCACTCTTTCTAGCTAAGTAGAAAATTGTAACACACATCTATAGCATTTATGTTCAAAAGCGAATCCTCCTTTCAGTATCAGCAAGCAATGAGTGTACAACCATCTCACCCATTACAAAAAAATATATTTCTTCTTCTGCGTTTTCACTAGATTGGAATTTCAGATTCTCTAATAAAGGCAGCCGTCTGCCTCAGATTATCAGCCACGCCATACAGTTTGTCTTGGATTCTGGTGTAAGTGGACCACCTCTTTCTTCTCAAGTCTGCATACTGGGGCAGTTCTGTAGGATATAGTTCTATGATTTCTACTTCCTGTTTGTGCCGACCTCTTCCCACAGTAAGTTTTGGCCACCCTCGTGATGGTAGGTCAGACATTCTTACTGCGCGGCTAAATCTCAGAGGCAGATTGATGACCATAGAATCCATTATCCCATTCCTCATTGTGAGGGGTTGTTGCACATGTTATGCGTCTTACGGCCTGGTGCATCCGTTTTCTGCAAGCATTTGTTTCGGGTTAGCATTCCTAGCAGACACATGCATCCGATTTCAGCCAAACCTCCTTAGTCGCCTCTTCGACATGCGTGGCAGGTAACAGTGGTTCTATTCTTTACACCCAACTTTGGGCCCTGGTAACCACTCGTGTGAAAAATTTATAATACCAATGACCTGTATATGTTGGTTTTGGTACTGATTTTACTATATATATATATATATATATAAAATATATATATATATATATATATATATATATATATATATATATATATATATATATATCACAGTATACAGTATCACACCACAGTGTTACATGTATCACTTTCAGATCTGTCAGACTTGAAGATCTGTTGATGAAAGTATCTACTCTCTGATGTCCTGTAACTATTACTAATACTTCTTCTTCTGACGCTCCATATCGACCACTTGTTAAACTGCTCTTTGTGAGCTGTGTATGATCTAGAGCGTTTGTATGTTGTCAAGTTATCGCCTACAAGTAGGCTATTTTATTTCAGTGACAAGTGACCCTTTTATTTACTAGGTAACTTCCTAGGCCTACCTCAGTCGCCTCTTATGACATGCCTGGTAGTCGCAGTGTTACTATTTTGGCTCCCCTTGCTAGCCCGCAACAGCAGGGTATTACTAATTACAAAGTTACATTCCTTATCTTTTCAATCAGGCTGTCAACTGGCTGATTAGCAGTGTGTTCAACAAGTCTGTCTTCATGATTTGCTATGGTTCTTTGTTGACTCCCTCATTCCAAATGCAGAGGATGAACCAGAAGCGGTGAAAAGGAAGGAGTGGAAGCTAGAAAAAGGAAGTCAAAAAGATATGGAGGTAGGCTATGTCATTTTATTTATTATCTTGTATTTTCTTGACAGCTTGGTAGGATTGTATTTTTTTACCTTAGATGTTGTAGGGTTTTCTTGTTGCTAATTCTTACCAATTTGTATAAAACTTTTCTTATTGGATAGTATGAGGCATCCATTGTTTTAGAATATAAGACACCACTTGTTTTAGAATATGGCATCATTTGTTTTAGAATATGACACCATTTGTTTTAGAATATAAGGCACCATTTGTTTTAGAATATAAGACAGCCTTTGTTTTAGAATATAAGACACCATTTGTTTTAGAATATAAGACACCATTTGTTTTAGAATATATGACACCATTTGTTTTAGAATATAAGACATCCTTTGTTTTAGAATATAAGACACCATTTGTTTTAGAATATGACACCATTTGTTTTAGAATATAAGACAACTTTTGTTTTAGAATATGACACCTTTTGTTTTAGGCTGTTAATGTAATGCTTTTCCTGGTCATAATCCAAATGTCACATTTCAATGTCACTAGGATGTGCCTATCTGTGATCACCCAATGTCAGACATAATTGTGGCTGGCAAAGCTCTGACCAACTTCCTGAGACATTCCATAATGTACTAAGGACAATTAGTGATGTTATGATGCTACTACCAATGGGATCAGCACTTCAGGTGGGCATCTTAGATTCAATATAATTATATACGTTTGTGTATATAGCTATTGGTTACTTACTTGACGTTGATTGATTGATTGATAGGACCATCATCGTTGCACTTTGGTGAGAAGCATATCTGCTCTGATCTCTTTCTTACACAGGAAGATCTCAACAGCGGTGCACATACTCCATAGCACCGGTGATGATATCAATATAATGGGCCTGTCACATTGTGCGGATGCCGGATAAATACATTCTAAAACAGTTGATGTATGGCGAGCTTATTAAGGGCAGAAGACCGGTTGGCGGACACCAAAAAATACTTTAAAGACACTCTTACAGTGTCTCTAATATGCTTTGATATAGACACCACATGCTGGAAATCCCTTAAGGGGGGATTCTGGTCTTGAAACTTTTATAAAGCTTTGGTATTAATGCAGAATTTGTATAACAATTTTGAAAGATTATGACTTAGAATAGTAGAAAAAAATTAGTAAAAAAATGTCAACGCATTGCAACCAACAGAATTCATTTACATTCATTAGATTCAGAGCCTTAGGGATTTGAAATTTGTTTTGGCTGCATTTTGTATTGTTTCCATGGCAGCTTTGACATTTTTTTTTACTAATTTTTTCTACTATTCTAAGTCATAATCTTTCAAAATGGTTATACAAATTTCATTAATGTGAAACAACGAAAATAGCTTCATGATCCCATACCGCTGAACCACACAAGAGGAACTCCATAGCTGAAAATCACAGTGCTTATGAGACATGAAAATGTGAGCTGTGTGAAAAGATATCATGAGATAGGATTGTATTCCAGGATTGAACTCTACAGTCACTTCTGACACACCAAATAGCACGGTGCAGTAGCGCATATCTGAAGCTGATGTCTTTGTCACTAGTGAATGATGACTATTAATACCTGTCATATCACTCTGGGCAGAATCAAGGCAATCCCCTGTAAGGCCAAATAGTATTTTTTCTGTCGGGGGCATAAAGTAAAAATCCTAACCTGAACAGTTTCACGGCGACTGCACTAGCCATGCAACCATTAACTACCTCTGGCTCATGTCTCCCCTGTCCTACACCATGTCTGTTATCATGAAACAACAAACTGAGAATTACAAGATTTCTAGGGAAGCTCAGAGTCAAATTCTTATAATTCTCATTTTTCTAGAGTACAGTAAGTTCTACTCTGATAACCAGTAACATGTATATTGTTTATTAGTGTTGGCTAAGGAGATTACTTCTACAGTTATCTTTGATGTCATATCACATCTGATAGAAACATATTTATTCTCATCCTTCAGCAAATGGCAGTCAGATGCTACTGCCTTCAGTTCATGCAGTCCGACCACCAATTCCTTCATGAGTCACATGTGTTCAGTAACCTCAGCCGCATTCTCAGCAAGTCAGAGGAGGAACCTGAAGAAGGGTCACTTGATGCTTCAATGGTCAGTAACAGTGTTAGCCTGTATTTAATCAAATAAATTCTTTCCCATCAATTTAATAAACAGCACTGCTTTTAGACTCTCTGAACTTCTTGTCAGCATAGCTCCTATAAATGATTCAACCCACAATTTTAAATTTCAAGGATGCTATTTTTTTTTTTTTTTTTTAAATAGTGTTCTGTCAGTTTATAAAAAATTGGACAATAAAAAAATTTGATAAGATGTATTACCTTTGTAACCTTAATATATAATAAGTCTACTGTAAACATATGTACTCTTTGTCTTTTCTCCATTAGTCTGTCCGTTCAATAAACCATCACATTGAAAACTTACCGAAATCACAATTAATCTTTGGTGTCAATAACCTTGTTCAACTTTTTTGCACTGATTACTAATAGTGTTTGCACACCACATCTCCGTGACACAGAACGAAATTAATTTTTAATAGTACATGTTTACTTTTGGCACTGACAAAAGATGATGTCAATTTACTGTTTGTTTTAGATTTGTATGAAGAGCTCATATATTGTTGTTCAACTTTACGTATGATGTGCATATTGGTTATGATGTTGTCAGATCCACACTACTTTGTTGTTTCTTAATGTTGTAAAATAGTGATATTTTATTGTGTTCACATACTTTAGCATTCTAGTATATATTTCAATATCTTCATAAATGTAGCTATAAGTGCTGATTTTCTAGATTAAGTTTGGTATTTTAACTGTACATGGAAGGGGGACAGGTTATGAATATGTGCATCTTACATATCAGGTAGTTTTAGTTCAGTTTCACTAAAGTACGTATTAGATAGTATATGATTCTAAAATTCATTAGAAAGATAAAAAATAAAATTCAGACAAAATATTTTCACCATTTTCTAAATTATGTCGAAGAACCCTCACCAGTGCTACGTAGCTCATGCACTGCTGCTGAGATCTTCCTGTGTAAGAAAGAGATCAGAGCACATATTATTACTCCCAAAGTGCAATGATGATGGTCATATCAATCAATGTATGTCCCATTTATAATTATTTATTAATATTACATTATTATTATTATTGTTAGTATTATTGTGAAATTATCAGCAGCACCCACACTCCACAGTCATTAGTCAGATACTCCACAATATAAATATTGGACAGCTGCTTAACAAGATAATATATATATATATATATGAAATAATGCATATCCCAAAGGGCGTAGCATCAACCACAGTAAACAAGTCGTTGATTTTCTGGCCCACTTATCGTTCAGTAGTTTGCCATTGCTTTCTGAGCAGGTGGCGCCATGTCCTTGTTAAAATCAACGGAAGCGATTTGCAAGCAAACTGTCCGCAGCGTGATTCGAACTCAGACGTCGGGTTAATAGACCAGTCACTAACCCCTGAGCCACAGACGCACATATATATATACTCTAATAGAAATAGTTTTTCTGGGACATTTGCTTGCTTTCATTACTTTAGACAAAATTGAGTTATTATGAAACTCAGACTCTAACAAGAAGTCAATGACTATGCTTCAATTATCATCGTCATCAGATGTTTCCCCGGCTGGCGTGGCGATCATGGATCTCCACGAATCTCTGGTGTTTGCTATCATCTCAGATATTGACGACCTTTCGTGCCATGAAGTTAGGCTATCCAAAATTTTCTCTCTCTGTCTCGCCTACCCTCAATTTTACTGGCTGTCACAATGTGTTCTAAACCTCCCTTCCTCATCACATGTCCGAAAAATGATGACTGCCTGTTTCTTATATTGATGATAAGCTTTCTCTATGTCTTGACCTCGTTCAACATTAGTCATTTAGCAATACATGGGATTCTCCTCATTCTTCTGTAAAACCACATCTCTGTGATCCTCAGAGATTTTTCAATGTGTAGTCACAGTGCAGCCATAATCAAATATATTTTATAAGGAAGTAAAACTACTTGGATATGATTTTGGTGTCTTTTCATGTTTTTGTTGCCTTTTAGATAATTTCAAAGTGTTTATACTGGTTTGTATTCTTATACATGTGAAGTTGGCATGTGTGATGGTACACTTGAAAAGATGCATGTTGTGTTACTTATGATAAATAACAATTGAATAGTTGTAACAATGTTTTTATTTAGTTGTCAACGTTATGAAAAACTAACAGTTTTTCCTTTGACTAACCTGTCTTTCTTTCATTGACTGCTATATTGGCATGGAGGGGCCACTATTGTAGTTATTCTTCCTGTTGGAAGGCAGCATGTCATATCATTGATATGTTCTTCTTGTAGTAGGGATGACAGTAACAATTTGTTTGATATTGATTGATAGATTGTTTGATTAATTGATTGATTGTTTGATTAATTGATTGGACAATTAGCAGTGCACAAACTCTGTAGCAACAGTAAAATTCCGATGTCATTTTGAAGATGTTGAAAATTTTGTGCAATTTTCTTAATCTCCCTAAGAAAATTTTGCCACAGCAACGCTATACAGCCTATACTTATCGGTTTTCTTCTTCTTTCAATGCTCCTTATCGACCACTTGTTAACCGCTCTTTGTGATTTGTATGTGATCCAACCCTAAGCGAGATTGTATGTTGTGCGAGTTATGCATCTAGAGTAGGCCAGAAATCCGATTTCTGCGATGCTTTTCATTTACTAGGAGTAGCTACCCATGGCCCCACCTCATCAGCCTCTTATGACATGCCATGTAGGTCACAGTGTTACTATTCTTTTCTCCCCTTGAGAGCCTGAAGCACAGGCGTATCGGTTTTTAACTTCCAAGATTTCTTTTACATGCTGACTATGTTTGACTAAATATTTCATTTTAGAAAAACCAAACAATGGACACTTATATAAAAGATAAATAGAATATATCTAAAACACAACAAACAGTACCACAATACAATTGGAATAAGTCAAAATATTAACAAACATACTCTTTTTATGACAAGCAGAGAGCACAGCTGTGGAAAACTATATTTCAGTTTGTCTATTTTATTTGTTATGCAGGGAATGAAAATCTCATTAAGCTGGGGCACTCTTCTTTCAACCTAAGGACAAACCTTGTTTTTAATATATGTATATCAGAGCTTATAGGTCAACAAATATGAAAAATAAGAATAACTCCTGTCAGAGAATCCAAGTTAAAAGTGATTTGTCTACTTATTTTAATGTCTCCACTTATATTAACTTCTGTTTGAATTATTTACAAAATACATGTGTGAAAACACATAAAAGGATGGAAAAGATTTTTGTCTAATTGTATATGTTATGTCTGCGTTTAAAGTGAATTTCTTCCCTTCTAGTGTATTCTCTGCTTGATAAAGACCTTATGGTCGAAACTTTGTTGTGTCTTATTAGTGTTTTTGTACTTTGTTAAACTACAGAACTATGTTTTTACATGTTTCGCCATTGCTACATAGTTTTACTACAGTTTTCCCTTATATTAACAACATACATACAACATTTTAGATAAGCCTGGGGGACTGCCTAGAGTAGTTGATAGTAGCTCGGCCTGCTAGCTGTGAGCGCCCTCATAGCTCGGGTTCGAACCTACTGTCCGGCACTTGTCAGAGTCCCTGGTCTTACTCAGGGCGATAATGTAGTACCTCTGAAGTCGGAGAAAATCTGCCTGTATGGCGAGGAATATTTAATTCTGAGTACATTGAGCACCCGACTGCCAGTGTAAAGTAATTTACAATGTGCCCCTGCTGCCATTGTAGAAATTGGAAAAAACGGTTTTCCAAAATCAGTTTCAGAGATGAGCTTTGTCTGAGTTGAAAGCAGGCAGAAAGATAAAAAAAAAAAAAGAAAAATAAGCCTGAAATAAAAAAATATACAAAAGAACTTAGTGAATAAGGGCAGAGTTTATACTGATACTAGACAGCATGGGCACAACATTACTATGTTTCATTAACACCTGCAAGAGTGATCTAACTTCATGCAGCATAGACAATGATAATTGGGAGCTGTTGGCCATAGACAGGCAGGTAGAGGCGAGCGAAGTGAGGATGTCTCAAAAAAAAGGAAAAGGAAGCATAATGGAGACAAAAAAGAAAGAGAGACCATCCTCTGCATCAGCTCAGTTTTCCCTGCAGCAACTGTAGAGATTTCCACTCTAGAATAGGCCCTTACAGTCACACGACATGATTCAGCACAGAACAACAACATAATGTAAAACCTATAGATCTCCTGGACAAGGTCCTGTTGATGATGATACATGAAAACACATTATATAAATTTAATAGTTTATATAGACAGACAAATATCAGATTTTCGTTTATTACATTACAAAAAAATAAATTGTATGTAATAGAAATTAGGCGGCTGTGGCTTAGCGTTAGGGAGCTCAATTACAACCCAAGACTATCTGGTTCAAACTCTGCATTCAGAAAGCACTAGAAAACTACTGAATATAAAGCTTGCCTAACAAATCAATGACTTACTTACTGTGGTTGATAGTGACATCCTGTAAAGGATATGTCAAGATTTTTATACAATTCGAAAAGTTCATTTTAAAATCCATAATTTGAAGTAAATTTGAGTTGTTTTCCTTTCTTGTTGATAGTTCACCGTTTCTTAAGTATGGGCTAGCTACTAAGTACTTCAAGTCTGAATTTATTTTGTTTATAGCATGCTTGTTTTTATCTTGTATAGATTAGAAGATCGATGTCCATATGTGACTCGGTGAGTCCTTTGATTTATTATCTTCACTTTCTTTCACACATTTTCTTACCAATTTCACTTTTTAACGTATTTGTTTTAATCCTCATACGTAATAAATATATATATATTATTTTTTTTTGGTCATCATACCTAATATTTTATCCTTGATAATGCTTGTTTTGTTTCTATTTTATATTATTTTGATTTGGTTTTATTTGCAAACATTTCTTACCCAAACATCAATCCTTTTTATTGCAAATAGGTCATGAATGTTTGTTTGTGTTCATTCTTAACAACCGACTTAACCACTCTTTGTGATATGTGTGGTGTGCACGGAAAATATGTGTATGTTGCGCAACTATTAGACCCCTACGTTGTGGGACACTGCAGTTTCGAGGCGCCTCATAGAATGGTTTTAGGGACCCTGCTGGCTGCCCTGGGCACAAAGCAGTCCCAGAGCACATCCTGCAAGACTGCCCAGCCTGAGCAGTGTGAGAGGAAATTCTGGCCAACAAACAACCTACAAAACAACTAGGGGTGATGGTGAAGACCTCAAGCGCTACGCCCTGTTTATGACACACACCGAAGTAGTCACATAGCAGAAGTTGATAGCAGAAAGAAGAAGAAGGCCACTATGGCATGTAGGATAGCACTTCAAATATCTGCTAAAGTGTATTCAATTTTTCAACAGGACACAGATTTGTACAGACAGATTACTAAGATTTTACAAATGAAAAGCTCTATTTGAAAGATGACACCCTGCAAGCTATATTTTTAGCATGGTATTAGATCTGATCATGGTATTAAATCCAGTCCTTGAACTAAATGCTACAGAAAGATCCGAATACCATGGACAGAAAAAAGAAAGAACACACATGTCCTGAAAAAACTAAATGTTAAAGAGAATTGACTGATAAACAACATACTATACAGAAAAACAAAATTACATGCTTTAAGTCCATCAAGCGTCACGGTGGCCGGGAAAAGGGAACAATGCTGGGCAGAGTCCGGGCGCAGAGGCAGACCAGAAGAAGATGGCTACAAGATATTAAAGAAACCATGAACATGACCATCGGCAAAGTGGGTGAACTGGCAAGAGACAGAGTGAATTTCAGATGTGCTGCAAAGAAGAAGCATCCTATAAGGAAATCGCACCTTGATGATGATTAGATCTGATTAGTCATGGAAGCCATCGGAGATGATTCATATTCAGTTCATTAATAACATAAGCTTTGATACATCACAATCTTATTTCCATGAAAAATGTTCTTTCATTGTCAGATACAAATTTCTTAGTCAGAGTCAATGGAGCTGGAGAGATATATAGCTTTTGAATATAAGTGTTACAGAAGTCCTTCATATATCATGGACAGAGAAGAGAACAAATCTATACAGAAAGAACTCAAAATCAAAGAAAACTGGCTGATGTTACAAATAAGAAAGAAAATTGAGGTATTTTGGGCATATATAAAAACACGAAGGCTGGAAAGACCATCTTGGAAAGAGGCATACCGCAAGAGGAGAAAAAAGACCATGAAGAAGATGGATTCAGGATGTAACTGATGGTTTTAATATGCGGTTGCGAGGAGACATATGGCCGCGAGAGAGAAAATTCCGAAGGACTGTTGGAGTGACAGTTCTGCTCAGGACAAGCTATTTGATGATGATGATGACAAGTCAATGAAGACCAGCTGGTTGACTTTATAATCTATGTAAAAACAAAAAATGTGTCTCATTGCGATGTTAAAGGTCAAGAATTGACTTTATTGCACCGGGTTTCCCCATATAGCTGTGTCCCTTTCCGAGAAATGGCATGCCACCTGCAGAGTATTTACAAGAAACAAATCTGCAGCTCCACATATTCTTATGCTGTATCATTTGTGCTGGTGAGGTCAAGTGGTTAGATCACTGGTATGGCAATTAAAAAGAGATCATGATCATTTCCCTGGTTTGGCACATTCTAGTAAACATAATAGATAATTAGTCACAGACTCCCAGCTTGTTGATGGACTTAATTATTCAGGTTAGAGAGCCACTTCACCTCCAAATGTTCAAACGTGCTAAACTGATGTTTCTAACCTCACCCAGTATGTCAGTATTTTCTCTGTAATTACCTTTTACCCTTTTTATATAGTAACAGCTAGCATTATTCTCTTCTTGTCTTCCATCATTTACTTTTTTATAGAGTATTGGGGTTTAAATGTAGTGATCTTGTGTGAGCTTGTTTCTGGTTACTTTGTTGTTGTTCTTGTGAACAACCAGGAAGTATGAGTTATTACCCTTTCCTACATGTGTGGGGGATAATACTCAGCTTTCTTGCAGATCCAGAAACCTCCAACAACTCTAGGCGTGTATGTTTAGTGTTGCAGAGACTCCTACTCAGGTAGGGTCTATTGGTCATCACAAAGTATTCCCCCCATTTCTAAGCGCATAGAAGCTCTGAAAACATCCTTATTGATCACAAGACACTTTGTAAGCTGTTGATCATTTTCTTAAGAGCTGTTCTTGGGCCGTCCTCCGACTTTACTCGGTCTTCCTCTTGCTCTGTACTCATTATACTTTTTAAGTGTGGATCTCTGTTGTAGTCGATACCAGAGCATTCTTGTCAGGTGTCCAAACCATTAAATCTGTTGTTCTTTTATGAATTGCATGATGACTGGGTTTTACATCCAGTAACAGAATTATTTATATTATTGTCAATGTTTTCATTATTATGTTTATTTTCTCTGTTGCACTATAAGCAAAGACCGTTACATGAATGATACTTCTGTCATTCCTGTTAAGGAATTATTCTGGTCTTTAAACTTTTTTCGTTGCTTTGGTATTAATGTACAATTTGTATAACAATTTTGAAAGATTGTGACTTAGAATAGTAGAAAAAAATTAGAAAAAAAAATGTCTACTTTTGCCATGGAAACAATAAAAATGGCCACCAAATACAAAATTTCAAATCCTAAGGCTCTGAAGTTAATGAATTCTGTTTTCACTCTAAGGTGAGCAATTGTACTATCTAAAAAATTACACATCCTTTTTAGGATATATTAAATATTACATTTTTATGAATTTTTGGGTAAAACACCCCAAAACAGTTTTTCCCAAAATTTTTTGGGGAATTTTGCCCAAAATTTATAACAAATTAATATTTAATATACCCTAAAAAGCATGTGTAATATTTTAGATATTACAATTAACACAAATTAAAACAATTCATTAGATTCAGACTTTAGTTTGAATTTTTTTATCATTTTATTGTTTCCATGGCTAACCTTTGACATTTATTTTTACAAATTTTTTTCTACTATTCTAAGTCATAATCTTTCAAAATGGTTATACAAATTTTACATTAATGTGAAAACAACGAAAATAGCTTCATGATCCCCATACCACTAGATCCCCCTTAAGGATGTTGAAGACATTACTGTGTTAACATATGTATCATGAGTGGTTACCCGGCCCAAATTTGGGGTGTAAAGAATAGAACCACTTTTACCTGCCATGCATGTCGTAGAGCGACTAAGGAGGTTTAGCTGAAATCAGATGCATGTGCCTAAACTGTAGATCTATGCATTTGAGGGCCTACAAACCAATGTCAAGCGTATACACGTTCTTGACAAAGATCAAACATATTACAAAAAGTGATTAAAATTGTCGTAAAACGACTGCAAAGAAGAGAAGAACATATGTATTCTAGTATTTTGATGTTTTTGTTTAGAATTCTAATCCTGCACAACCTACCTTGTTCATATTATTTGACTTGTTGAATTAAACCTCACAACCCATTACTCATTTTATAGCTGATTGGTTTCATTGTCAATGAAGTGCGGTGCATGCACATCCCAAAAGTACTCAGTTGCATCGGACATTTCCCTGATCTCATGAGTGCGTGAGAACAAGTGTCCAGTCATATCAGAGATGGATGGTAAAACATAAGTCCTGTTTACAAGCAGAACACATAAGAAAAAAACTTTGCAGCTTTAAGTTGGAATTAAGGCTGTAAATTCACTCAAAGTAAAATTTGAGATATAAAACAACAGGATATTCTCATTTCCTACCAAAATTAACATTATGAAATGACCTGAAGAAGGCAAACACATATGCATGATGAAATATGATATGCAG
>JADZMA010002116.1:0-13282 GCA_020796225.1 Arion vulgaris
AGTTTTTTCGAGTAACATCATTTTGGGGGACTTCGACCAGGAGATGTGTTATTTTTCAGGGATTTCTTTTATGTGTTTGGTCTCAAGCTCACACTGTCATCACAGATAACTTTGCACGCTGCTGCTTCGTGCCTATTTCGGTGGACAATCGGCCAAGAGACGTGGAATTCTCCAGGATTTTCGGCCCTGCTTTGCTTTCTGGTCTCCCGATCCCGCCCCCTTTAGTCAGACCGAACCTTAGTCTTTTTCCAGGTCACCGCGTGGTGATTAGAGGCAGGGTCTGGTTAGCGCGCCTTCGCTAACCCTGGCTCGTTTTCCGCCGTGAAACATGAGCCTTTGGCCCTGCATCGTGTCATCTATTGAACCTCGACTGAGATCGTGTCATCTATTGAACCTCGACTGATTTAATGAGCCATTCGCGGTTTCACCGTGAGACAGTGTGAACTTAGACATGCATGGCTTAATCTTTGAGAAAAGCATATGACTACTGGCAGGATCAACCAGATAGCTGTCATCTCGACGTTCTGAGTTCGAATCACGCTGCAGACAGTTTAGCTGCAATTGTTTCGCAGATTTTTACAGAAGGAGGATGGCACCACCTGTTCAGAAAGCAATGGCAAACTACTGAAAGTAATAATGCCTAGAAAATCACAAACAGCGTTTAAAAAGCTGGGTTTGATTCGCAAAGTCCTGTAAAGGATATGCAATTAACTTTTTACATAGTTTTACTGCAGTCTTCCCCTATATCGATAATACATCTTCATGCAATCTTTATTCTATGAATACAGTACAGATGCTAATAAATCCTATAAGAACTGGATGTTTAGCTAAAGTTATGTACGAACAGTTGAACTGCTACAGTAATACATTAGTATATGACTGATTATATTTGATTAAAGTGTTTCCAAGTAACATTTGTTAATGATATATATCTTCTGGTTATGACGGGACAGTTGTAGATTAAGGAGATATCCAGCCTCGTTGTTTCTGTGATCGCTAATAGGGAGGATATATGATTTCACTTAGGCAATATTATCGACGATATTGTATACTAGACGACGATATTTCATACCAGATGACGATATTTCATACCAGATGACGATATTTCATACCAGACGACGATATTTCATACCAGATGACGATATTGTATACTAGACGACGATATTTCATACCAGATGACGATATTTCATACCAGACGACGATATTTCATACCAGACGACGATATTTCATACCAGATGACGATATTTCATACCAGACGACGACATTTCATACTAAACGACGACGACATTTCATACTAGACGACGA
This sequence comes from Arion vulgaris, assembly GCA_020796225.1. NCBI lineage: Eukaryota > Metazoa > Mollusca > Gastropoda > Stylommatophora > Arionidae > Arion > Arion vulgaris. The sequence continues at coordinate 1,306 of JADZMA010002116.1, forward strand.
CGACTTTCATACTGACGACGACGACATTTCATACTAGACGACGACGACATTTCATACTAGACGACGACGACATTTCATACTAGACGACGACATTTCATACTAGACGACGACGATATTTCATACTAGACGACGACATTTCATACTAGACGACGACATTTTATACTAGACGACGACATTTCATACTAGACGACGACATTTCATACTAGACGACGACGACATTTCATACTAGACGACGACATTTTATACTAGACGACGACATTGCGTGCTGGATATTTTTATCTACGTCGATATTCTGTACTAGAGCTTGCAAACTGGATATTATTTACTAGACGAATTAGCGTAACTGACGGTGGTTCGTGATATACCTGATGCTACATATTTTATACTAGACAATACTAGTATACTAGACGTGATCTTGTGTATCTGGTGGCTACATTGTATATTAGACTTCGACACTACCACTTTTAAACGCCACGGTTTCCAACTCGCCCTTTGGAAAGCAGGACAACGGAGGTCACAGTCAGCAGGCCGACGCATGGTAGTGTCATGGTATTCCACATGGAAGTTCTCACCACAGACATTTTCTACGGAAAAAACTACAGCAGAACTTGGAACAGAACACAGAAAACCAACTTGGAACAGAACACCGACAAATCCAACAAGTTTGAGCAGAATAGTGTTCTGAAGCTAACAGAGAAACGCGTCAGAGAAGAAAGAAAGACAAGTTTCGATTCCGTCGATGGCATCCTGGGAAAAGGAAGCGTAGTCCGCTCACCCGACAACAGGATCGAGGTCCTGAGATCAGTGTGAGCTGTGGAACTGACTCCAGCTCTGGGCCACACTATGGGTCATCTTCCTTTGAGTGTGAAGCTTCCACAGCCAGCATTGAATACGACGAAACCGTAGGATATCGTCAGTCGTCGATTACGATAATCCTCACACCACTGACTTTGATCATTCAATATCTGCTACTGATGACACGGACATATTCTCGGCTCAGCAAGCTCAATCTCTATAACCAACTAGAAGTAAACCTTTAGAAATGACTACAGTCTGCCACGAGCGTGCTATGGTACGATTGAGCCCTTTTGTGGATACTAAAGCTGGAAGACGATCGCTCCCAGAGACGATCTGAAACGGCAGTAGCTGGATGATGAAGACGAAGAAGAAGATCAGTTACCATATCAGCATTACCATCACCATCTTCATCTACACGACAGCTTTGATAAAGTTAGCTCTATGGACACGGAACAGTCATCTTTAACTTCTCCCAGACGAATACTGGCGTTCTTCCAGGTTATTAAAGTTAACTGTCTTCTTTGATGTTGTACTCTCAAACTATCGCATCAAACATTTACATACCTCACTGATATCATCATGTTTGATGTTGTACTCTCAAACTATCACATCAAACATCTACATACCTCATTGATATCATCATGTTTGATGTGTATCTCAAACTATCACATCAAACATCTACATACCTCATTGATATCATCATGTTTGATGTTGTACTCTCAAACTATCACATCAATCATCTACCCATCATGTTTGTTTATACAGACATCATACATAAACAAGGCAATATATGTTCATACACACACATCATTCTACAAACTGGTCTAAATGTCTCTCTCTCTATTCTTCACAGCTTTACGACAAGATCAATACTGATCAGTCAGTCCAGCCGCAGACCAAGCTCTGACGCGTCCATAGAGCTTAGCAGAGGTAATTCTTCTAGTATATTAGTCTATCTAATTCTGTATATCAACTGTTTCTCCTTTCTCTACTTGTCGAGCTTTTTACATGGACAACTTATTTTGTAGTCTGTCAATGTAGTCTGTCAATGTAGTCTGTCAATGTAGTCTGTCAATGTAGTCTGTCAATGAGTCTGTCAATGTAGTGAAACGTCTTAGTACTGACCATATAGTACTGGCCACATAGTACTGGCCACATAGTACTGGCTACATAGTACTGGCACATAGTACTGGCCACTATAGTACTGGCCACATAGTACTTTGCACATAGTACTGGCCACATAGTACTGGCCACATAGTACTCGCCACATAGTACTGGCCACATAGTACTAGCCACATGGTACTGCTACATAGTACTGGCCACATAGTTGGCCACATATTGATATAAAGAGATAAGTGAGGCAGTGATGTGTTCTGTTCACTTGCATGTTTAATTTCTATACAGACAAAAATATTCAAACAGAAATAAGGAATACCAGGGTTTGACATCAGAGGACAAATAATAAATAACTTAATATATGTGGATGATAAAGTGCAGGCATTAGCAGACAGTGAACACAAACTTTCAAGAACTATTAGAAAAAGTCAGGAACAAAAGTAAAATATATGGTAGTGATATTAATTAGAGAAAACAAAAATAATGCTTAATAACAAACAAAAAACAAAATGACAAGATATATTTGTAAATTTAGAAAGCAGTCGTGCTCACGTGCGAAACTTGGACTGTATATCAACGACACGCAAGGAAGCTAAACCACTTTCACACAGTCTGCCTCAGAAAAATAATGAACATTAAATTACAGGATATGATCCCAGACACCGAGGTCCTAAAAGGCTGCTCTTCCCAGTATCTATCCAATCTTGATGCAGTCCCGAGACGATGGGCAGTGGATCGTGGATAGTGGATCGAATGCCGGATTACAGAATACCCAAACGACTCTTGTATGGTGAGCTGCGTAGTAGTAAACGCTCACATGGGGGTTTAAAATCGATTCAAAGACACACCCAAGAACTTATGAAACCCTTTGGCATAGATGTCGACAACTGAGAGAATGTTGCTCAAGACAGATCAGCCTGGCGCATACTTCTTCGACACGGTTCCTCGACCTGCGAGGCAGGTAGAACAGCACGGATGGAACAAAAAAGTCAAAATAGAAAGGCAGTCAAACTTCCCAATGCAAAAATACCCGTGCCCACACTGTACAAGATCATTTCAAGCCCGTATTGGGCTCACTAGTCATCTACTCACACATCCGGCTCACTAGTCATCTACTCACACATCCGGCTCACTAGTCATCTACTCACACACATCGGGCTCACTAATCATCTACTCCCACATCCGGCTCACTAGTCATCTACTCACACACATCAGGGGTCACTGTCATCTACTCCACACAATCTGGCTCACTAATCATCTACTCCCACATCCGGCTCACTAGTCATCTACTCACACATCCGGCTCACTAGTCATCTACTCAGACATCCGGCTCACTAGTCATCTACTCCCCACACATCAGGCTCACTAGTCATCTACTCACACACACATCGGGCTCACTAATCATCTACTCACACACACATCGGGCTCACTAGTCATCTACTCACACACATCGGGCTCACTAATCATCTACTCACACACACATCCGGCTCACTAATCATCTACTCCCACATCCGGCTCACTAGTCATCTACTCCCACACATCGGGCTCACTAATCATCTACTCCACACATCGGGCTCACTAGTCATCTACTCCCCCACATCGGGCTCACTAATCATCTACTCACACACATCCGTCACTAATCATCTACTCACACAATCCGGCTCACTAGTCATCTACTCACACACAATCCGGCTCACTAGTCATCTACTCACACATCGGGCTCACTAGTCATCTACTCACACACTCATCCGGCTCACTAGTTCATCTACTCACAAAAATCGGCTCACTAGTCATCTACTCACACAATCCGGCTCACTAGTCATCTACCCCCACATCAGGCTCACTAGTCATCTACTCACACACAATCTGGCTCACTAATCATCTACTCCCACATCCGGCTCACTAGTCATCTACTCCACACACATCGGGCTCACTAGTCATCTACTCCACACACATCGGGCTCATAATCATCTACTCCACACACATCGGGCTCACTAGTCATCTACTCCACACACATCGGGCTCACTAATCATCTACCCCACACACACATCGGGCTCACTAGTCATCTACTCACACACACATCCGGCTCACTAGTCATCTACTCACACACACATCCGGCTCACTAGTCATCTACTCACACATACATCAGGGGTCACTAGTCATCTACTCACACACACATCAGGGGTCACTAGTCATCTACACACACAATCCAGCTCACTGTCATCTACTCACAACATCGGGCTCACTAATCATCTATCACACACAATCCCGGGTCACTAGTCATCTACCACACACAATCCGGCTCACTAGTCATCTACTCCCATCGGGCTCACTAGTCATCTACTCACACACAATCCGGCTCATTAGTCATCTACTCACACACAATCCGGCTCACTAGTCATCTACTCACACACATCGGGCTCACTAGTCATCTACTCACACACCATCAGGGGTCACTAATCATCTACTCACACACAATCTGGCTCACTAATCATCTACTCCCACATCCGGCTCACTAGTCATCTACTCACACATCCGGCTCACTAGTCATCTACTCAGACATCCGGCTCACTAGTCATCTACACACACATCGGGCTCACTAGTCATCTACTCACACACACATCGGGCTCACTAATCATCTACTCACACACACATCGGCTCACTAGTCATCTACTCACACACACATCGGGCTCACTAATCATCTACTCACACACACATCCGGCTCACTAATCATCTACTCACACACAATCCCGGGTCACTAGTCATCTACTCACACAAATCCGGCTCACTAGTCATCTACTCACACAATCCGGCTCACTAGTCATCTACTCACACATCGGGCTCACTAGTCATCTACTCACACACTCATCCGGCTCACTAGTCATCTACTCACACACAATCCGGCTCACTAGTCATCTACTCACACAATCCGGCTCACTAGTCATCTACTCACACATCCGGCTCACTAGTCATCTACTCACACACAATCCGGCTCATTAGTCATCTACTCACACACAATCCGGCTCACTAGTCATCTACTCACACACACATCAGGCTCACTAGTCATCTACTCACACACACATCGGGGTCACTAATCATCTACTCACACACACATCAGGCTCACTAGTCATCTACTCACACACACATCAGGGGTCACTAGTCATCTACTCACACAACATCGGGCTCACTAATCATCTACTCACACACATCAGGCTCACTAGTCATCTACTCACACCCCATCAGGCTCACTAGTCATCTACTCACACACACATCCGGCTCACTAGTCATCTACTCACACACACATCGGGCTCACTAGTCATCTACTCACACACACATCGGGCTCACTAGTCATCTACTCACACACAATCTGGCTCACTAATCATCTACTCCCACATCCGGCTCACTAGTCATCTACTCACACATCCGGCTCACTAGTCATCTACTCAGACATCCGGCTCACTAGTCATCTACTCACACACACATCCGGCTCACTAGTCATCTACTCACACACACATCGGGCTCACTAATCATCTACTCACACACATCGGGCTCACTAGTCATCTACTCACACACATCGGGCTCACTAATCATCTACTCACACACACATCCGGCTCACTAATCATCTACTCCACACAATCGCTCACTAGTCATCTCTCACACACAATCCGGCTCACTAGTCATCTACTCACACACAATCCGGCTCACTAGTCATCTACTCACACATCGGGCTCACTAGTCATCTACTCACACACTCATCCGGCTCACTAGTCATCTACTCACACACAATCCGGCTCACTAGTCATCTACTCACACAATCCGGCTCACTAGTCATCTACTCACACATCCGGCTCACTAGTCATCTACTCACACACAATCCGGCTCATTAGTCATCTACTCACACACAATCCGGCTCACTAGTCATCTACTCACACACACATCGGGCTCACTAGTCATCTACTCACACACACATCGGGCTCACTAATCATCTACTCCCACACACATCGGGCTCACTAGTCATCTACTCACACACACATCAGGCTCACTAGTCATCTACTCACACACACATCAGGGGTCCACTAATCATCTACTCCCCACACATCAGGCTCACTAGTCATCTACTCACACACACATCGGGCTCACTAGTCATCTACTCACACATCCGGCTCACTAGTCATCTACTCACACACACATCAGGCTCACTAATTATCTACACACACACATCTTCTTCTTATTATTCGAACTCCATATTGACCACTTGTTAACCACTCTTTTTGATTTGTATGTGATCTGAGCCTAAGAGCGGTTGTACATTGTGCCAGCTATGCGCCTACAAGTAGACCAGCACATCCGATTTCTGCGCTGCTTTTTATTAGCTATGGCAGCATCCATAAGGCCTACATCAGGCGCCTCTTACGACATGCATTGTAAGTCGCAGTGGTACTATTCTGTGCTTTCCTTGCTGCCCCGGCACCACAGGGACGATACATACACACAGACAAACATAACGCAAAAACATTCTCTTGGATGAAAATTGTGGTCATCATCACCCTTTGATGGACGAGCATCATATCTAGAGAGAGGATGAAAATTGTGGTCATCATCACCCTTTGATGGATGAGCATCAAATCTAGAGAGAATAGAACAAGTGTCAAGTTATGTATATATCATTGACATATAATAACAGAAGATGGCAGATATAAAATTAAATTGCATAAATAAATAATAATTGATACGAAAATATTTAATAACAGGAAAAGTAGATTTAACAACCAAACAAATAACACATACACAAAATATCAGACTTATCAAGTGATACATCTATTCATTATTGCTGTATGCAGTGTAAACATGGATAATTAACAGACAGAGAAAAGAAATGATACAATTTGAGCTAAAACTGCAGACTCAGCAAACACTTATATAGACTAGGAATACGTCAAACAGCTCTCTGCCAGTGGCAGCAAGCGAAACAGACACCGGAGCATATCCTGCAAGACTGTTCTCTCCTGGGTGAGCTGAGAAGCAACAGTGGCCACACCTAGTCGAAATGAAAACTAAGCTTTGGGAAACCTGACAGACCTGAAGCTGACCGCCCAGTTTGTGGTAAACAGTAAATTAAGCGCATGACCAGAGATCGCTGAAGAAGAAGAAGAAGAGCTAAAACTACTCGCTTGCTGTATTACCTTCTTAAATGCTAAATCTCTTACACTTGTTCGTAAGGGCAGTAACTAGTAAAATTCTTAACACCAGGAGCAAAAACCCTGTGTTTTTTTTATAAGTTATTACCACAATTTCAGCACTTGCTTCCCTTGATATATATCTATCTATATGTTTAGAAAAATGTCTATATTTCAGTATTTAGTTAGTTTTATATTGAGAAATGAAAATCTTGGCATATCCTTTACAGGACGTAGCCATCAACCACAGTGAACGAGACGGTGATTTTTCTAGGCACCATATACGTTCAGTAGTTTGTCATTGCTTTCTGAACGGTGAGGCTTATTTTTACCTTTTGTAAAAATCCCACGGAAACGAATTTGCTTCCAATCTTGTCCATCGTGGGGTTTGAACCAAGTACGCTTAGGTGGTGATCAAGCTCACTACTGCTTGAGCTACAGACGCTCACATTTTTTATTATATCTAGTTCATATTGATGTCCATAAACTCCATGTCTTTGTCCGACCAGGTTCTTCGACTGCTGCAAGCCAGTTCTTCCGGAACACAAAGTCGGGAGGTTATAGAGCTGAGAAGACTACTCACGTCTCCCAATGTCAAGGTCAGTATAACTACCTAATTTTTGTAAACAAAACTTACCCAAAAAAATGACTATGATTCAGATTTCTAGGTTTACTTAATTTTTAGATCTAAGTGCAGCCCAGCATAGCTCAGGATTTAAGTACCGAGTACCTATTTAGATCTAAGTGCAGTATAGCATAACTCTTAAGTACTGTACCTACTCAGATCTAAGTGCAGCGCAGTACTGTTCAGAGTTTAGTACCTACTCAGATCTAAGTGCAGCAGTACTGCTCAAGAGTTTAAGTACTCTCTCAGATCTAAGTGCAGCGCAGTACTGTTCAAGAGTTTAAGTACCTACTCAGATCTAAGTGCAGCGCAGTACTGCTCAAGAGTTTAAGTACCTACTCAGATCTAAGTGCAGCGCAGTACTGTTGAAGAGTTTAAGTACCTACTCAGATCTAAGTGCAGCGCAGTACTGCTCAAGAGTTTAAGTACCTACTCAGATCTAAGTGCAGCGCAGTACTGTTCAAGAGTTTAAGTACCTACTCAGATCTAAGTGCAGCGCTACTGAAGAGTTCGAATCCATGTGATATGGTGTTTATGACAATGCACTATAATGCAACCTCAAATACTCCATGTGTGGACGGAAGGTTTAATCCTTAAAGGAGCGATATCAATCTAGCTATGGCCTCTCTTCGCTGTTGTAGATATGTATTTGCTTGTCTTGAGAAATAATTTTGAACATAAAATGACGGTAGACGTGACACTGAAGTTGAGGAAAGAATATGACAGTAGACGTGACACTGAAGATGAGGAAAGAATATGACGGTAGACGTGACACTGAAGATGAGGAAAGAATATGAACGGTGAAGAACATAAAATGACAGTAGACGTGACACTGAAGATGAGGAAAGAATATGACGGTAGACGTGACACTGAAGATGAGGAAAGAATATGAACGGTGAAGAACATAAAATGACGGTAGACGTGACACTGAAGATTAGGAAAGAATATGACGGTAGACGTGACACTGAAGTTGAGGAAAGAATATGACAGTAGACGTGACACTGAAGATGAGGAAAGAATATGACGGTAGACGTGACACTGAAGATGAGGAAAGAATATGAACGGTGAAGAACATAAAATGACAGTAGACGTGACACTGAAAATGAGGAAAGAGTATGACGGTAGACGTGACACTGAAGATGAGGAAAGAATATGAACGGTGAAGAACATAAAATGACGGTAGACGTGACACTGAAGATTAGGAAAGAATATGACGGTAGACGTGACACTGAAGATGAGAAAAGAATGTGACGGTAGACGTGACACTGAAGATGAGTAAATAAAATGACGGTAGACGTGACACCGAAGATGAGGAAAGAATTTGAACAATGAAGAACATTAAATGACGGTAGACGTGACACTGAAGATGAGAACATAAAATGACGGTAGACGTGACACTGAAGATGAGAAAAGAATATGAACGATGAAGAACATAAAATGACAGTAGACGTGACACTGAAGATGAGAAAAGAATATGAACGGTGAAGAACATAAAATGACGGTAGACGTGACACTGAAGATGAGAAAAGAATGTGACGGTAGACGTGACACTGAAGATGAGAACATAAAATGACAATAGACGTGACACTGAAGATGAGAAAAGAATATGAACAATGAAGAACATAAAATGACGGTAGACGTGACACTGAAGATGAGAAAAGAATATGAACAATGAAGAACATAAAATGACAGTAGACGTGACACTGAAGATGAGAAAGAATATGATAGACGGTGACCTGAGCATGAGAAATAAAATGACGGTAGACGTGACACTGAAGATGAGAAAAGAATATGAACAATGAAGAACATAAAATGACGGTAGACGTGACACTGAAGATGAGAAAAGAATATGAATAATGAAGAACATAAAATGACAACATGAGAAATGTATTAACATCCAAACACATCAATAAACTAACGTTGGAACTGAAGATGAGAAAAGAATATGAACAATGAAGAACATTAAATAAACAACATGAGAAATGTATTAACATCTAAACACATCAATAAATAAACAACATGAGAAATGTATTAACATCTAAACACATCAATAAATTAACAACATGAGAAATGTATTAACATCTAAACACATCAATAAATTAACAACATGAGAAATATATTAACATCTAAACACATCAATAAAATAACAACATGAGAAATGTATTAACATCTAAACACATCAATAAATAAACAACATGAGAAATGTATTAACATCTAAACACATCAATAAATTAACAACATGAGAAATGTATTAACATCTAAACACATCAATAAATAAACAACATGAGAAATGTATTAACATCTAAACACATCAATAAATAAACAACATGAGAAATGTATTAACATCTAAACACATCAATAAATTAACAACATGAGAAATGTATTAACATCTAAACACATCAATAAATTAACAACATGAGAAATGTGTTAACATCTAAACACATCAATAAATTAACAACATGAGAAATGTATTAACATCTAAACACATGAATAAATTAACAACATGAGAAATGTATTAACATCTAAACACATCAATAAATTAACAACATGAGAAATGTATTAACATCTAAACACATCAATAAATTAACAACATGAGAAATGTATTAACATCTAAACACATCAATAAATAAACAACATGAGAAATGTATTAACATCTAAACACATCAATAAATTAACGTTGGAACTGAAGATGAGAAAAGAATATGAACAATGAAGAACATAAAATAACAACATGAGAAATGTATTAACATCTAAACACATCAATAAATTAACAACATGAGAAATGTATTAACATCTAAACACATCAATAAATTAACGTTGGAACTGAAGATGAGAAAAGAATATGAACAATGAAGAACATAAAATAAACAACATGAGAAATGTATTAACATCTAAACACATCAATAAATTAACGTTGGAACTGAAGATGAGAAAAGAATATGAACAATGAAGAACATTAAATAAACAACATGAGAAATGTATTAACATCTAAACACATCAATAAATAAACAACATGAGAAATGTATTAACATCTAAACACATCAATAAATTAACAACATGAGAAATGTATTAACATCTAAACACATCAATAAATTAACAACATGAGAAATGTATTAACATCTAAACACATCAATAAAATAACAACATGAGAAATGTATTAACATCTAAACACATCAATAAATAAACAACATGAGAAATGTATTAACATCTAAACACATCAATAAATTAACAACATGAGAAATGTATTAACATCTAAACACATCAATAAATAAACAACATGAGAAATGTATTAACATCTAAACACATCAATAAATAAACAACATGAGAAATGTATTAACATCTAAACACATCAATAAATTAACAACATGAGAAATGTATTAACATCTAAACACATCAATAAATTAACAACATGAGAAATGTATTAACATCTAAACACATCAATAAATTAACAACATGAGAAATGTATTAACATCTAAACACATCAATAAATTAACAACATGAGAAATGTATTAACATCTAAACACATCAATAAATTAACAACATGAGAAATGTATTAACATCTAAACACATCAATAAATTAACAACATGAGAAATGTATTAACATCTAAACACATCAATAAATTAACGTTGGAACTGAAGATGAGAAAAGAATATGAACAATGAAGAACATAAAATAAACAACATGAGAAATGTATTAACATCTAAACACATCAATAAATTAACGTTGGAACTGAAGATGAGAAAAGAATATGAACAATGAAGAACATAAAATAAACAACATGAGAAATGTAGTAACATCTAAACACATCAATAAATTAACGTTGGAACTGAAGATGAGAAAAGAATATGAACAATGAAGAACATAAAATTAACAACATGAGAAATGTATTAACATCTAAACACATCAATAAATTAACAACATGAGAAATGTATTAACATCTAAACACATCAATAAATTAACAACATGAGAAATGTATTAACATCTAAACACATCAATAAATTAACGTTGGAACGTGTCTTCTTCTTCTTCGGAACCTCCATATCGGACACTTGTTAAACCACTTTTTTGCGATATGTATGTAATCTGAGCCTAAGAGCGATTGTGCGTTGTACCAGTATACGCCTAAAAGTAGGCCAGCACATCCGATTTCTGGGACACTTTTTATTTACTAGAGTAGCTTCCTAGGCGCTACCTCACTGCCTCTTATACATGTCTTGTAGGTCGCAGTGTTACTATTCTTTGCTCCTCTTGAGAGCCCCA
>JADZMA010002117.1:0-13269 GCA_020796225.1 Arion vulgaris
AACCCGAAAGTTAAATAGTAGCATGCCCAAATGTGGAATTCGTTTCCCGGTTGTTCTTCTTCTTCTTCTTCAAACCCCCATATCGACCCTTGTCAGCCACTGTGGTTTTTAGCGATCCAAAGCTAACCTTTCGCTGCTACATACTTTTCGAGGGCTGAGCTAAAAAAAACTCTTTTGTTTCTAGGTCACAAAAGTGAATGTACGCCTATAGCAGTGACAGTAGCAATGTATAACGTGTTAACACGTCTTTAGCCACAGAGGAGAGATAATAACAGACGTGTTAATGCGTCTTTAAGTGAATGGGCAAAACGTATATATCGTCTTTGCAGCTAAAGGACTAAGAGCGATTGTACGTTGTGCCGTTGGCCCTACACGTAGGTCAGCATACCCGGGTTTCTCGCTGCTTTTTATTTATATGGTAGCATCCCTAGTGTCTACATTACCCACCTCTTACGACATGTTGTAGTCGCAGTGATACTATTCTTTGCTTCCCATCGGGCCCCGGCACCATACAGGCGACAGCCCGTCGGGAAAAAAACCCTATCTGTCTTTGCAAGTTCTCCCGCCTCTTCCAGCGTCATGTTCAAGGTTTCTTGATGTCCTGCTGTCACCTTTGTCTATGTCGCCCCGCCTCGTATTCCAGAAATCCTTCCTTCCATTACCATTCTCTCCAAACCAATGTGTCGTCCCCGCCTTGTACTCCAGGAAAATCCTGCTTCCATTACGTTCTCTCCAAACCAATTTTCGCCCCCTGCCTTGTCTCCAGGAGAATCCTGCCTTCCATTACCATTCTCTCCAAACCAATGTGTCGTCCCCTGCCTTGTACTCCAGGAGAATCCTGTCTTCCATTACCGTTCTCTCCAAACCAATGTGTCGTCCCCTGCTTTGTACTCCAGGAGAATCCTCCCTTCCATTCCCGTTCCCCCAAACCACTGTGTCGTCCCCTCCCTTTGTATTCCAGGAGAACCCTGCCTTCCATTACCGTTCTCCCCAAACCATGTTTTCGTCCCCTGCTTTGTACTCCAGGAGAATCCTCCCTTTCCCATTACGTTCTCTCAAACCACGTGTCGTGCCCTGCCTTGTATTCCAGGAGAACCCTGCCTTCCATTACGTTCTCTCCAAACCACGTGTCGCCCCCTGCCTTGTATTCCAGGGGGAACCTCCCTTTCATTACCGTTCTCTCCAAACCACTGTGACGTGTAACGTGGCCCAAATATTTCATCTTCCGGGACATGATGTTATTTATGAGCCAAGGCCCCTTGGTATGCAGGTCTTGTAGTGTGTTTTTGTTTCTTCTTTTCTCTGCCCATGATGTTCTAAGAACTTTTCTGTAACACCTTGTTTCAAACGCTACAATTTTGTTCTTTAATATTTGTGTTATGTTCCAGATGCTCATCCAAATGTTGTCACAGGAATATGCATTTCGGGGGAGTCTTACTTTGGTTCTTTGCTTGTGTCATGCCATTGTATCTTTATGCTGACCACCCTCTGGTAAGCCATGGCTAGTCTTCTTCTAACTTCATTCGACAATCTCATTGCTGTTAATTATAGAGCCAAAATATTCATAATATATGACGTTCTCAATGTGTTCATTATTAATGGTAAATTTGGGTTGAGATTTTGTTTTGTCCGTGGACATCATTTTAGTTTTATTTATATTCAGAAAAAGGCTATGATCTTCGCTGTGTTTTTGACAGACTGAATTAGATGTTGGAAATTTTTGACACTATTTGAGAAAGAACTTTTCAATCTGTGCACCTTAATTCTGGAAACTCGTTTAAACCCATTTGTAAATGGGTCAAAAAATTAGAAGTTTTTGTGTCTTAACATTCCTCATTACATGTTCTGTATATTAGTTGTTAGTTAGTTAGTTATTAGTTTTTAAGTTAGCGTCAGTCAGTCAGCTGCGTCAGTCGAATCAGTCGGTCAGTCAGTTAGTCAGTTAGTCAGTTAGTTCGCCCAGTCAGTCGGTCGGTCGGTCGGTCGGTTGGTCGATTGGTCGATTGGCCCGGTTCATCGGTTTGTTGGTTGGTTAGTTGGTTGGTTGTTTGGTTATTTGGGGTTGGTTATTAGGTGGGTAGGTAGGTAAGTAGTTAGTTAGTCAGTTAGTCAGTTAGTCAGTCAGTCAGCCAGCCAGCCAGCCAGCCAGCCAGTTAGTTAGTTAGTTGGTTAGTTGGTTAGTTGGTTAGTTGGTTAGTTGGTTAGTTGGTTGGTTGGTTGGTTAGTTAGTTAGTTAGTTAGTTAAAGACCCTAGCATATGTACGAAAGTTACATTTTTAGGTCTTGTGTTATTTCTGTCTGCCCTTCAGTTGTGAGTTGGAAATCAACTAACAAAATTGAAAAGAAACTGGAAAAGCTTATAAATAAGTGTCTCAGAAAATTGTTAAAGGTAAAATGGATGATTTCCATTCGAACAATACAGTGAGGGGATAGAACAACAACCCGTATCAAATATTAAAAGGGAAATGAAGGTGGAAATATTTGGGTCATGTTCTAGATCAGACGAAAGAAGATTAAATCGACAAGCCCTTATGTGGGTCACCAGTTGGGAAAAAACTGAAGACCTTAAGACCACTCTACGAAGAACAATCCTACAAGAAAAGTAAACTATTGGGATGTAAACCATAAGATCTCCAACTCTAAGCAACGAACATGGAGCTCTAAAACCTCTGTCCTATGTGCGCCTTGGAAAGAAGGAACAAACTAACTATGCTTTCTTGTCTTACCCCTTTGAGCCATTCTGATGTTCTCCCTTTTTGACTGCTGCTTGTTGTTCGTGAAAACGTACCCCTATTGGTGGATCGATCTGAGGGGTACACAATGTCTTCATGTTGTTCCACAGTTTCTGATGTTGCACATAGAAATAATGTCGTTATATGACGTAGAAGATCAGACTGGATCAAATGAAGGATAAACTAACCAGGTAATTACTTGACATACTTATATAGTTTTTGTTCACTAACACGGATACCAAATGTAATCAACATCTTTACGAGGGCAATGTTAATATCGATACTAGATGTGCCGATGTTAATATCGATACTAGATGTGGCGATGTATATAGCAATACAAGATATGTCGATATTAATATCGATACTGATGTCGCTGTTAATGTCGATATTAGATATGTCGATGTTAATATCGATACTAGATATGAGATTTAATATCGATACTAGATATGTAGATGTTAATATCGTTACTAGATATGTAGATGTTAATATCGATACTAGATATAGATGTTAAATCGATACTAGATATGTAGATGTTAATATCGATACTAGATATGTAGATGTTAATATCGATACTAGATATGTAGATGTTAATATCGATACTAGATATGAGATGTTAATATCGTTACTAGATTTTAGATGTTAATATCGATACTAGATATGTAGATGTTAATATCGATCCCAGATATGTAGATGTTAATATCGATACTAGATATGTAGATGTTAATATCGATACTAGATATGTAGATGTTAATATCGATACTAGATATGTAGATGTTAATATCGATACTAGATATGTCGATGTTAATATCGATACTAGATATATCGATGTTAATATCGATACAAGATATGTAGATGTTAATATCGATGCTAGATGTGACGATGTCAATATCAAACTATATTCACGATAGTCGTGGCGGCTAGTGATCATTTTTGTTGAGGGCAAACAAAATTTGCGAAAAAGTCATGGTTTTGAGTTGGTTATATTTTAGTATTTCCTGTTATTTGTCTATTCGGAAGTATCTCTTTTAGTAAAACGTACATAATCGCACAGACTTATATTGATGGAACGGTAATTACCTCAAACTATTCTATGATGATTATTAATTATTTCGCTTGTTTTCTATTATTTGTATATTTTTTGGTAATTTCGAAACAGGACTAATTGTTATCGCAAAACAACTTTTAACTGTACACTGTCTTGACCGCGTAAGAATTGCCCTACTTAGTTAGTTAGTCTTTCCTCTTTGGCCTGTGGGCGCGATGGGCAGAGGTCATAGTCTCCATGTCTCGCGGTTCGTTGCTATTTGTTTTAAGTCTTTAATGTTTACTATGCCCATCGTTGAGCCTTCTCTGGTGATGGTTCTACGCAGAGCTCTCTTGGTCTTCCTAGTTTTTTTTTCCCTCTGGTGTCCATATTGCTTACTGAATGAATGAAAATCCATATTTGTCTGTGTATATAACCAACAAAGAGAGTCAGAGATGCTATATTAACAGACGGTCTAAAAAAGACTCATTTCTACTGGCACTAAACAAATAGTGCGATGGAAATTGAGAATGTGATAATTTGGGATAAAATACGCCAAATTTCAAAAAGGGAAATTTTATTTTTGTTATACAGGGTGTTCAACTTAAAAGCAGCCTGTGAATGGAGCTAATCTAGCATATATGTATGGAAATGATAAGGTTCAGTTATGACGTAGTATGAGTCAAGGTTGTGTGGATGGTGTATGTAGTGCGGGGAAGGGCGATGAACAAATATGACGTAGGAAAAATTTTGTCAGAACCGGTTTAAATAGTAAATAGACGAGATGCAATGCGTACCTGGCAATTTCTATTTATCACTGGGGCTGCTTTTAAGTTGAACACCCTGTATATGTCAACTTCCACAGCTAATCAGAATCACGTTAAAAGTAACATTTATGACAAAATATTTTGTTAAATAATAAATACACATTACAATTTATTATTTTGGTGAGCCCTGCTCAGTTTTCCTTAATGACGTCCGCCAATTTGATGTCAATAATGAAGGTATTGATAATCGCTCAATAGTAATGTTTATTGTATGTTTACTCCATGTTTTCCCTTTTAACTCCGTACTCGAAATGTTTAACGGTTCGCTTGTGGACAAGTGCTATAAATGTGTCAGGATCATCCATACAGTCTATATAGGTCGACATGACTGTAATACTCAACACCGTGTGCACGTAATGAGAGATTTCTTTAACTCACGGATTTATTAATAAGTTCCAGGAAAGAAGTATTGAACGGATGGGTACTTTTAAAAACAGCCTGTTCAAATATTAAAGCAGGGTTAATCAATTTTTCCTTACGAGTAGCCTCAATTCTTAAATCAAGTATATTTGTATATGTGTTTTATTTTTTATTATGGCCCCTTTTTTACTTTCTTCTTCTTTTGCAATCCTATTTTGATGATTATACTGTCACATGCGTTTTTTTAAAGGATTCAACTGTTGTCTGGGGCTCATCCCGGTGCCATGTACTTTGAATTTAGTGTTGAGTTTAGAGATATTCCCTTCTAGGGAGGGACGTACAGGGACAGTCCCAGGACATTTTGAATTTTGTAACGCTGGGTTGCCCGGCCCCCAACTAACATATTTTGGCTTTACAGTCTGCAAAGGTGAACCCATGCAGTTGAAGTGTAAGCTCCAAGTGCCTGGGGATCTCTGTGGTTAGTGGTTACGCCTTTGCTTTCTGAAGGTCGTAGGTTCGAATCCGGGCCCGAAGGTCTGTTCACGGGGTTTCTTTTTCGACTCCTGATTGTTTCCATAGCTCCGAGTTCGTGCTTGGCAATATTCTGGCAGATGGTGCATTTCGTGCTCTTGGTCATAGAGGTGAGCAAGCTTCCCCACTAGAATGTAGTAAACCCCGTAGGAAAACTGAATTATCAAGGCTCTTGGTCATGGGGGTGGAGAAGCTTCTCACCACTAGAATGTAGTGACCTCTGGGAAGACTGAATTATCAAAGGGTCTTGGTCATGAGGTGAGCAAACTCTCACCACTAGAATGTAGTGACCCCGTGGGGGACTGAATTATCAAAGCTCTTGGTCATAGAGGTGAGCAAGCTTCACCACTAGAATGTAGTGACCCTGTAGGAAGACTGGAATTATCAAGGCTCTTGGTCATGGAGGTGAGCAAGCTTCTCACCACTAGAATGTAGTGACCTCGTAGGAAGACTGAATTATCAAGGCTCTTGGTCATGGAGGTGAGCAAGCTCCTCGCCACTAGAATGTGGGGACCTCGTAGGAAGACTGAATTATCAAGGCTCTTTGGGCATGGAGGTGAGCAAGCTTGTCACCACTAGAATGTAGTGACCTCGTAGGAAGACTGAATTATCAGGCTCTTGGTCATGGAAGGGAGCAATTTTCACCACTAGAATGTAGTGACCCCCGTGGGAAGACTGAATTATCGGGAAGTATAATGAAAAACCAAAAGAGTGCCCCAAAATTTTGGGGTAGGACAACAGTTGACTTTAAATACTTTTTCCCTTCATCTTTGCTTCCTTTTTTACGCCAAATTTCATCACTTTGTGATATTTTGATCTTCCCAAGAACGTATACGTTACATTGTTTGGTAGGCCCTAAACGTATGATTTCCCCTTTAGGAAAATACCCGATTTCAGCAAACTCGTTAGTCGCCTCTACACATGGGGCAGGAAAGGGGTTTTTTTTTTTTCCCCCAAAATTTGGGCAAAATTTTATTTTTATTTTCCCCTTTCTTATGTAATACTGATGAAATCAATAATTCGGGATGTAACTGATGGTTAACATGATCGCTGCAGAGGCAGGACATCTGGCCTATGGGGGAGGAAATGGGGACTATTGGGGGGGGGGGTCTGGGGTTCCTCGGGTCAGTTTTGATGATGATGAACCCTAAAGATTCCCTAAAACCACGCATTTACCCAGTATTGCCCCCCAGGGTTGTCTTCAGATTTTAACTTTTTCACCTGCCCCCCAGGCCCGGGCCCCCGACCCCTTCACTTTTCCCGGAAGGGCAAGGACGTTTCTTCTTTGTTATACAAACATAGCCTTTCATCATCACCGAGCTTGTCCGTCTGGAACTTTGTCATAACAGCCCTGAAAAATTTGGGGAAAAAAAGGCCCCAAAAAACCCCCCGGATTGTGAGCGGGCAAACCTCTCTCTCTAGCACATCTTTTCCCCAAAGTGGGCCCCAAAGGTTAGGGGGAAGGGGTCAAAGAATTTGGGGGTGTTCAGGGGGGATCGGTGTTTCCCAAAGAAAAAATTTAATTTTTTAAAAAAAATTTTTTTGGGTTTTTGCGATTGAATAATCATTTAAAATTTGTTTTCTGTTTTTAATTTATCTTTGCCTTCTTCACGCCCAAATTTTTTATCAATTTTCTATTTCATGATGTAATTTTTAAAAAAATTCCCATGTATTAAAGAAATATATATATTTTCGGGGCCAAAAAAAAAGGGGATGTATATGTGGTGGGAGTGAGGGGGGTTGAAAATTTTTATAAGGGGATTGGGTTAAAGTTTATTCGTGAAAAGGGCGGTAGGCCGAACATGTTTAAATCTATGCCACCCGACTTTCTGACAAACCCAAATTTTTTATCAAATTTTATGTTGTTTTTTAAAACTCCGTCTTCCCACGCTTCTGCATATGGTATGGTACTAATCAAACCCTACCCCATGTGGTGCCCCTGGTAACAGAAAACCCGATCGTTTTTTTGGGGGGGACGAGGGGTACTGGATTGGGAATCAGACGTAGTCAGTTGATTAGAACCACTCCCGCAGACGGCGGAACCCAGAGGGATATCCCGTTTTTTTCCCCCCGGGGAAAAGTGTACAGACAACATAAAATAGAGGGGGACCCAGAGAAGAGACTTTGGGTCCACGGAGCAAAACGGGCCCAAAATGATTTTGGGGCCCAAGGGGAAACAGGGAGCCCGAGGTAAGGGCCCCCTTGAGTTTTTGGGATGTCGGTACCCGGTGGCGAACGGCGCAATGGTGAAGGAAAAGGGTTGTCAGGCGGGGGTGAGGGCCCCCAAAGGGCGAAAAACGGGCCCATCAGGGGTTTTAACCAGTCGGTTCCGATCACGGAATTACTACGTTTTTAGTTTGAATGGGGAACAAAGGCCAGCAGATTAATCTTACAAAATCTGGACGGAAAACAAACCAAGTAGCCCAAATAAAGACAGGCCTGGGTAGAGGGGTTTAAAACCCCGGGGGGGTAGGTGTCTGGATACCCTGAAAGAAAAAAAACCTGCTGTTTTGCAGGTCGGCTGGGACAATGGTAACAGGCAACCCAGTAAACGCTGGTTAAAAGGGGACAGCGCCGGAAAGACAGAGCTCAATTGGAACTAAAGATGGGAAAAAAACAAACGTTTTTGGGAAAAAGACTGTTTATATATCCAAATTAGAATGATGAAAGGGGAAAAGTACGATGGGAGAGAGAAATTTCCCCGGGGTAAGATGACCATTGTCGGCATATTCGATAGTAAACCCCATTTTTATTTTCCCGTCATTAGGTCTTCCTCTCTTCCCCAGGCATTATTCCCCAAAATTATCTTCCTGCGCGTTTGTCGTCTGGTGTGTCCGTTTTTAACCTTGTTTGTATGTTTTAATAAACCCTAAATATAAAGTTGTTGCAGAACAAAAGGGTTTGTTTTTTTCTTTTCCAATTTTCAAATACTGTCTGTGCTTTTGCATTCAAATTTTAAATCTTTCCGTTTTTGCAATAGTTCGTTATTGTTTTTTCCCTTTTTGCAAAGGCAATAGGGGATTTTTTGATCTCCTTATGGGTTTTTCACATTTGGGAGATCGTTTTTTTCCCCCAAATTTTTACTTTTTTGGGATTGTTCTTAAAAGGTGGTCTTTGGTCTTCCACGTTTTTTTTCCCAACTGGTGACCAAAAAGGACTTGTCGATTTCGTTTTTTTTTCATCAACCAAAATACATCTTCCACCTTTTTTTCCCTTTTTTTTTTGTTTTGGTTGTTGTTCATCTTTCCTCGTTGTTCAAACAAAATACCCATTTTATTTTTAATTTTTTGGAACATTTATTCTCAAAGCTGCCCAGTTTTTATAAATTTTCTTTTTGATTTAACTTCCCAAAGGTAGGTCAGTACAGAAATCAAATGAGTTTTGTCAATGGTATTTACTTAATGATATAGAATTGAACTTGATCTATACTTACTTAATAAAACATCTGCCCTTATGTTTGAACGCATTTTTCTATTCATTTGGTGCCACGATCATAATTTTTTTATCATTCCCGCAACCAGTGACTTTATTGGGTTGGGTCACAGGGGAGAACCAGAGAACAAGTTTCCCCCATTGATGTAGCTGGGAATTTTAAAATGGCTGAATTCAGATTTTACAGGTGGTGTCATCTGGTACCAGTTTATCCGTTTGGTACAGTTGAAATTTTTTTTTCCAAAATTTTCTGGAACGAATTTCAAAAAAAAGAGAAAATAGCAGATGATATTCTAGTTTTCTTCCTTTTTGAAGGCCCTTATCAACCTCTTGTTAACCACTTTGTGATTTGTAGGACTGAGACAAAGGCGATTCCCACGTTGTGTTAATGCGCCTCGAGGCCAAAAACCCCGATTTCCGATGATTTATAGTTCCTTTAGTTTCATCAGTCGCCTTTTACACTGCCTTGTTTGTCGAAGTTGTATTTTTTGTTCCCTTGGACCCCACCATAGGACGCCAAAAAGTCTAAATAAAAGATTGACAATTGATTGATTGATTGAGTGATTGGCGTTCTGATAATCTTTGTCGAACCATGTTTCCAGCCCATCCAACATCTTCTCCATCTGTTTTCCCCCGATTTCCCCTTTCCCCCAAAATTTTTACCTGTAGTCACCCAATGTTCTAAACCTCCTCACATTATATACCTTAAGTCCCTTTTTGTCTCATTCCTATTTTTGATCTATTTCCCTTTTGTCAGGCCTGAAAACCTCATCATTTGTTTTCCTGTCCATCAATTTTTTGATTCTTCTGTAAACCACATCTCTGTGGCTTCCAGGAGCTTATTGATTGTTTGTTAATTGTCCATGATTTGCTACCATACATAATTTGGCTATGCACTATACTTGTTTCCCCGGGGTCCCGGTTGTTAATTACCGCTTAGTATATTTTTTATTTTTATAAAATCAGCCCCTTGAGCTATTCTTCCTAATCTCTGTTTTACATCTTCTATCTGATTTGGAATGTTCCCCGTTACTTCAATGGATACTTGTTTTGTTTGGGGTTGTGTTTGAAAATTTCATTAGAGTTTTGTTTTTGGGAAACCCCTTTTTTTTAAAGGGGTTTTAACAAAGCACCGGGAAAGGACAATCTGGGAAAATGTTTGGAAAAGGGAAAAGGGTTAGTTATATTTAAGGGGGGTTTTTGGGGTGGGTGTATTTGAGTGCGGAAGGGCGATGAACAAAAGTGGTGGGCGCTAGTGCGGTTTTTAAAAATAAATAGACAGATGCAACCGTACCTGGCAAATTTCTATTTTAAATAGGGGGCCTTTTTTTAAACACCCTGTATTTTGGCTTTAAACCCTTTTACTTTATCTTATAAATGTCTACAAGATAGTTCTTGTTTTATTTAGTATGAAATTGTGCATCTATTTGTATGTAAACAAGCAACTTCATTGTATCTTCTTCTTTTCCCTTTTTTCCACCATTTCTTTTTATAGAAGTGTTGGGGGGATTGTGATCTTGTTTTGTTTGTTAAAGGGCCCTTTTTAAACTGTTTTCATTTTCGTGAGGTGTTTTGATGTCATCACTAAGTTTTGGGGTCTTCTCTTGCTCTGTACTCATTTTACTTTTATGTGTGGTTCTTTTGTGAGATAGGGGATTCTTCGCAGTAAAACCATTTTATCTTTTTTTCTTTATGAATTTTATGACTGGTTTACATCCAGTCACCTTCATTTTTTATTTCTATTTTTTCTCATATTTCACCATGCAGTCTTCTAAGACACCTCATCTCTGTTTTAGATTTCCCCCATTTGCTGCTGTTTTGGCAATGTTTGCACTGGTAAAATACTGTTTTGGAAGGGGGAGGCACAGGGTAGATATAATACAAACGGTGAACATCAAAAGCAGAGGGTATAACCATGCACGAATAATCAAAAAAAAATAGTGGTTTGATATTTTGAGAATGAAATACAAAAACCAATAACAGCATACAAAAAAAAGTCAGGTACAGAGCCAGAAGACCAAGAAAAGATGGATAAACAAATAAAACCCACTAAATAAACACGGATATAATACACAAGGAAAAAACCCAGTGGTCCTGGAAAGCAAATTAAAACTCCCACCCCAGCAAGGCAAGGGACAACCAATTCCCTCATCCAGGGGGGTAGAAAAAGACAAAAAATAAACATATTGTTTCCGAAAATCTTTTTTATAGATTTTTTGTTTTTAGTGGGACTTTTATGACAACAGTGATCTTAACTGTCCGTATCTGGGTTTTTTGGGCATGATTCACCTTATGATACTTTTCTTAGGAAAAATTTTCCCGATTTGACCCAATGGTTTGTTTAATTTTCGTTCTAGTTTTTTGCAAGATTTTTCTTGTTGTCTTTTGCCATTGTTCTTTTCTTTTTTATATTTATCTTCGTTTATTATTGATTGTAATTCTATATTTACAAGAATTTAATATTTAAACTTTTTTATCACCCAAAACTTTTTCAACAAAAAAGCAAATGTTACCATTTTGTTTTCTTCCGTTACAGTTTTTTAAAAAAAG
Organism: Arion vulgaris; assembly: GCA_020796225.1. Taxonomy (NCBI): domain Eukaryota; kingdom Metazoa; phylum Mollusca; class Gastropoda; order Stylommatophora; family Arionidae; genus Arion; species Arion vulgaris. The sequence goes on from JADZMA010002117.1 coordinate 11,457, forward strand.
TAACTTCAACCAAATTGTTCCCCTCAAGTGAGTAAAAAAACTCAAAATCTACGCAGGAAAAGCGACGCCCTTTTAAAATCATCTGGCCGTACCGGCTATCATAAAAGGGTCGGATCATCACAACCCCTTTTCTCGGACATTTCAGATATAAAATCTAATTTTACATGCCTGGGGGTCCATCCCCCCAGCAAACCAGAGGTTGCGAAAAACACGCCAGTTCGATGTTGAAACAACCTTTTCTTATTTTGTATGTCGTTCTTTTTGGGGGCCAAAAATTTCCCCATCTCTTTTAATCTGGCGCAAGGGATTCACAAACTCCTGTTTGGAAAGACTCTTTCAATGCGAAGAATCCATTTTTTTGCTATCATCCAGATTTGGGCGCTCTTCTGTGTCCGAAGTCAGGGTTTTTTAATAATTTTCTGTCTCGTCTCATCGATTTTACCTGCCGTCACAGTGTGTTTTTGCCCCCCTTTTTCCCCAACAAACGCCGTGCCGGTTGGGGGGGCGACTTCTCTTCCCCACGGGGGCCCCTTTTCAATCCATCAACCCATCACCAACAATTCCGAATCAGGGTTTAAGCCGTCCCGGTTGTCCCTTGTCTCCCCCATCTTCTTCCATGTATTGGCCCATTAACCAATGTTCTAAATCCTTGTAATGTCGAAAAAGATGATGTCATTTTTTTTTATATAAAACCCCGGGTTTTTTTGGGGGGAGGAGCAAAATAGTAAACTGTACCAAACAAGTCAAGAGATACTGAGATGGGGGGTGGGGTTTCCTAGTAAAAAAAAAGGTCGCAGAAATGCAACAGAATACTTGTAGGGGAAACTAAAAAACAACGCTCTAGGCTAGATCCAAAAAACACAAAAAGTGGTGAACAAGTGGTCGAAAGAAGTCCGAGAAGATATTGAAATAAGTTTTCTGTATCTTGGTCCTCACCCCGCAATTTGTTGTTTTAACAGATATTTTCTGTATCTTTTACAGTTTCCCACCTCCACATTCGTTGTTTTTAAAAGATTTTTCTGATCTTTGGCACAGTCACCACCTCCACATTCGTTGTTTTAAAAATATTTTTTCTGTATCTTGGGCAACACCACCGCACATCGTTTTTTAACAGATATTTTCTGTATCTTGGGCACAGCACCACCCCCACATTGTTTTTTTAACAGATATTTCTTACTATACTTTTTTTTTTTTTCCTCCTCGGAAAAAAAAAAAATTTAAAAGGTTTTGTGTGGCTTCATAAATGTGTTTTTTCCGCCTCACTATTTATTTCACCTTTTTGGGTTTACGTCCATATTATCCCTACTGTATGGGGGGTAAATGCCTTTTTATCTTGTCTGTTGAAAAGCGGGCAATCTTTTATTTTTTTTTCAGATGATGTTATTTTTTTTCTTTCAACGTTTTTGGGGCCACGGAAACCCTCAGTTTGTCTCTTCGATTCGTTGGGGGGGCTAACGGCCCGCCAGTACAATGCTGTTTTAACAAAAACCAAAAACCAACGGGTTTTAAAAACATTGATTTGTATACGAAAAGTAAAAAAATTTCTTTAACCACAGTGAGAGATAGAAACCAAATTTCAAATATTAAACGGGTAAATATTTCGGTCATGTTCTTGACAAGAACAGAGACTAAAACACAAACAATTTTTTTCACCAGTTAAAAGAAAGGGGGAAAACCTAAAACCACTCTAAAAAGAACAATCCACAAGAAAATAACTATTGGGAAAAACTACAGAAATTCCAATTCTGAAGTGAACCATTACATGGGGATCTAAAAACCTTTTTCCTTGTCCACCCAAAAAGAATAAACTAAC
>JADZMA010002118.1:0-13265 GCA_020796225.1 Arion vulgaris
CTGGACTGCGACCCCCGGGTGCTCACCGGTCTGGACGTGCAGACACATGTTGCTAACAACTTGGAGTCTGGACGTGCAGACACATGGTGCTAGCCTCAGGTCTGGACGTGCAGACACATAGGGGGCTAACAACTGGGGTCTGGGCTTGCAGACACATAGAGCTACAACTGGGGTCTGTGCGTGCAGACACATGGAAGATAACAACTAGGATCTGGACGTGCAGACATATGGGGGCTAACTGCTGATGTCCAGACGTGCAGAACCATGGAGCTCAACTGGGGGTCTGGAGGTGCAGACACTTGGCAGGCTAACTGCTGATGTCAGACGTGCAGACACATGGAGCTAACAACTGGGGTCTGAACGTTCAGAAACATGGGAGCTAACAACAGGGGTCTGGACGTGCATACACATGGAAGCTAACGACTGGAGTCTGGACGTGATGGCTTTTGTCACTATGCCTTTTCGTGTTGACTATCGGCTGGATTTATGTTTTCGTTAACTCAGACGTCAGCATAAATGTGTTCAAAGAAAACATTGGTTCCCCTTACTCTCTTTAGATTTCTCATCCTACTATCACGAGTGATGGAGCTAACGCTTTCTCTGCGACTCAAAGCTGAATACTTTTATAAAGATATTGAAAGTCATTAAATCTGTTTCACACTCATCAGATGTTCCTAACTTTATATTGTTGAAATAATGGTTCATAGTCTGTTGTGTTCTGTTGGAATCTACTCATCAGATGTTCCTAACTCTATCTTGTTGAAATGATGGTGTCCTAGTCTGTTGTGTTCTGTGTGAAGTCTATTCATCAGATGTTCCTAACTCTATCTTGTTGAAATGAGTGAGTGTCCTAGTCTGTTTGTGTTCTGTGTGAAGTCTATTCATCAGATGTTCCTAACTCTATCTTGTTGAAATGATGGTGTCACAGTCTGTTGTGTTCTGTGTGAAGTCTATTCATCAGATGTTCCTATCTTGTTGAAATAATGGTGTCACAGTCTATTTGTGTTCTGTGTGATATTCATAGGTAAGCTGGAAAAGAGTAGACAGCTATATGTTGAAAGGAAGAATACATCGCAGCTCATAAGTACGTTAGATCTACAAGAACAGCAAGCATCCACACGTTGGCATTGATAATATAATAAAGATTATAAAGAAAAAGAAAAAAGTGTTTGTTGTTATTATTACCAGTGTTGCATGTTAAATATAAAAGCCGATTGTTCAACAAGTTTACCCCCTTTCTCCCTTTTACTCAACAGTTAATAAAACAATAATAATAAAGAAACTAAAATGATCTATCGTTGGAAAACAAAATAAAAATCTTAGTTTAAAATGAGGAGCCCAAAAATGGGGGACTGCCTAGAGTAGTTGATAGTAGCTCTGCCTGCTGCTGCTAGAGACGCCTCATAGCTCAGGTTCACTGTCGGCATTTGTTCGATCCTGGTCTTACTCAGGACGATAACTTGAGTACCTCTGAAGTCGGAGAAAATCTGCCTGTATGGTGAGGAATACTATTACAGTACATTGAGCAAGGCTGCCAGTGTAAAGTAATTTACAATGTGCACGCTGCTGCCATTGTAAGATTGGAAAAACGGATTTTCACAAAAATCAGTTTCAGAGATGAAACTTCGTTTGAGTTGAAAGCGGACGAAAAAAAAATAAAAAAAAAAATAAGACAACAAATAAATGCAAAGATCAGGTGAAGTTTACCAATAAGACAACAAATAAATGCAAAGATCAGGTAAAGTTTACCAATAAGACAACAAATAAATGCAAAGATCAGGTGAAGTTTACCAATAAGACAACAAATAAATGCAAAGATCAGGTAAAGTTTACCAATAAGACAACAAATAAATGCAAAGATCAGGTGAAGATTACTCAATAAGACAACAAATAAATGCAAAGATCAGGTGAAGTTTACCAATAAGATAACAAATAAATGCAAAGATCAGGTAAAGTTTACCAATAAGATAACAAATAAATGCAAAGATCAGGTAAAGTTTACCAATAAGACAACAAATAAATGCAAAGATCAGGTGAAGTTTACCAATAAGACAACAAATAAATGCAAAGATCAGGTAAGTTTACCAATAAGACAACAAATAAATGCAAAGATCAGGTAAAGTTTACCAATAAGACAACAAATAAATGCAAAGATCAGGTAAAGTTTACCAATAAGATAACAAATAAATGCAAAGATCAGGTAAAGTTTACCAATAAGAAAACAAATAAATGCAAAGATCAGGTGAGAGTTACAATAAGACAACAAATAAATGCAAAGATCAGGTAAAGTTTACCAATAAGACAACAAATAAATGCAAAGATCAGTGAAGTTTACCAATAAGACAACAAATAAATGCAAGATCAGGTGAAGTTTACCAATAAGACAACAAATAAATGCAAAGATCAGGTGAAGTTTACCAATAAGACAACAAATAAATGCAAAGATCAGGTGAAGTTTACCAATAAGATAACAAATAAATGCAAAGATCAGGTAAAGTTTACCAATAAGATAACAAATAAATGCAAAGATCAGGTAAAGTTTGCAATAAGATAACAAATAAATGCAAAGATCAGGTAAAGTTTACCAATAAGACAACAAATAAATGCAAAGATCAGGTGAAGTTTACCAATAAGACAACAAATAAATGCAAAGATCAGGTAAGTTTACCAATAAGACAACAAATAAATGCAAAGATCAGGTAAAGTTTACCAATAAGACAACAAATAAATGCAAAGATCAGGTGAAGTTTACCAATAAGACAACAAATAAATGCAAAGATCAGGTAAAGTTTACCAATAGAACAACAAATAAATGCAAAGATCAGGTAAAGTTTACCAATAAGATAACAAATAAATGCAAAGATCAGGTAAAGTTTACCAATAAGATAACAAATAAATGCAAAGATCAGGTAAAGTTTACCAATAAGACAACAAATAAATGCAAAGATCAGGTGAAGTTTACCAATAGACATAAATAAATGCAAAGATCAGGTAAAGTTTACAATAAGACAATAAATAAATGCAAAAGATCAGGTAAGTTTACCAATAAGACAACAAATAAATGCAAAGATCAGGTAAAGTTTACCAATAAGATAACAAATAAATGCAAAGATCAGGTGAAGTTTGCAATAAGACAACAAATAAATGCAAAGATCAGGTAAAGTTTACCAATAAGACAACAAATAAATGCAAAGATCAGGTGAAGTTTACCAATAAGACAATAAATAAATGCAAAGATCAGGTAAAGTTTACCAATAAGACAACAAATAAATGCAAAGATCAGGTAAAGTTTACCAATAAGACAACAAATAAATGCAAAGATCAGGTGAAGTTTACCAATAAGACAACAAATAAATGCAAAGATCAGGTAAAGCAATAAGATAACAAATAAATGCAAAGATCAGGTAAAGTTTACCAATAAGATAACAAATAAATGCAAAGATCAGGTAAAGTTTACCAATAAGACAACAAATAAATGCAAAGATCAGGTAAAAGTTTACAATAAGATAACAAATAAATGCAAAAGATCAGGTAAAGTTTACCAATAAGACAACAAATAAATGCAAAGATCAGGTAAAGTTTACCAATAAGAGAATAAATAAATGCAAAGATCAGGTAAAGTTTACCAATAAGATAACAAATAAATGCAAAGATCGAGTAAAGTTTACAATAAGATAACAAATAAATGCAAAGATCAGGTGAAGTTTACCAATAAGATAACAAATAAATGCAAAGATCAGGTGAAGTTTACCAATAAGATAACAAATAAATGCAAAGATCAGGTAAAGTTTACCAATAAGACAACAAATAAATGCAAAGATCAGGTGAAGTTTACCAATAAGACAACAAATAAATGCAAAGATCAGGTAAAGTTTACCAATAAGACAACAAATAAATGCAAAGATCAGGTAAAGTTTACCAATAAGACAACAAATAAATGCAAAGATTAGGTGAAGTTTACCAATAAGACAACAAATAAATGCAAAGATCAGGTAAAGTTTACCAATAAGATAACAAATAAATGCAAAGATCAGGTAAAGTTTACCAATAAGACAACAAATAAATGCAAAGATCAGGTGAAGTTCACCAATAAGACAACAAATAAATGCAAAGATCAGGTAAAGTTTACCAATAAGATAACAAATAAATGCAAAGATCAGGTAAAGTTTACCAATAAGACAACAAATAAATGCAAAGATCAGGTGAAGTTCACCAATAAGACAATAAATAAATGCAAAGATCAGGTGAAGTTTACCAATAAGACAACAAATAAATGCAAAGATCAGGTAAAGTTTCCCAAGACATTATAAACAGAGACTAAATAGCAAGATTATTCATATATATATTTATTATATAGAGAGTTGTGAAACATGTAAAACAAAGTACTGAGTTTTATCAAATACAAAACAAATACATGGAAATTTCGATCAAAGGACCTTTATCAAGCACCGGATACAGCAGAAGTGAAGAACTTCTGACACGGCACAGAACATATAGAATATAAATTGTGTCGTGTCAAGTGAAGAACAACTTCTATTGTATCCTTTGTGATAAGGTTTGAATCGAAACGTTGCTGTGTTGTTTTTGTATTTAATATACTACAGTACTTTTTTTTACGTGTTTCGCCATTGCTACATAGTTTTACTGCAGTCTTCCTTATATTGCTACATAGTTTTATTGCAGTCTTCCTTATATTGCTACATAGTTTTATTGCAGTCTTCCTTATATTGCTACATAGTTTTATTGCAGTCTTCCTTATATCAAGTGTTTCACCATTGCTACATAGTTTTATTGCAGTCTTCCCTTATATCAAGTGTTTCACCATTGCTACATAGTTTTATTGCAGTCTTCCCTTATATCAAGTGTTTCACCATTGCTACATAGTTTTATTGCAGTCTTCCCTTATATCAAGTGTTTCACCATTGCTACATAGTTTTATTGCAGTCTTCCCTTATATCAAGTGTTTCACCATTGCTCATAGTTTTTGCAGTCTTCCTTATATCAAGTGTTTCGCCATTGCTACATAGTTTTATTGCAGTCTTCCTTATATCGAGTGTTTCACCATTGCTACATAGTTTTACTGCAGTCTTCCTTATATCAGAGTGTTTCGCCATTTCTACATAGTTTTATTGCAGTCTTCCCTTATATCAAGTGTTTCACCATTGCTACATAGTTTTATTGCAGTTTTCCCCTTATATCAAGTGTTTCACCCATTGCTACATAGTTTTATTGCAGTCTTCCCTTATATCAAGTGTTTCCATTGCTACATAGTTTTATTGCAGTCTTCCTTATATCAAGTGTTTCACCATTGCTCATAGTTTTATTGCAGTCTTCCCTTATATCAAGTGTTTCGCCATTGCTACATAGTTTTATTGCAGTCTTCCCTTATATCAAGTGTTTCGCCATTGCTACATAGTTTTATTGCAGTCTTCCCTTATATCAAGTGTTTCGCCATTGCTACATAGTTTTATTGCAGTCTTCCCTATATCAAGTGTTTCACCATTGCTACATAGTTTTATTGCAGTCTTCCCTTATATCAAGTGTTTCGCCATTGCTACATAGTTTATTGCCAGTCTTCCCTTATATCAAGTGTTTCCCCACCATTGCTTACATAGTTTTATTGCAGTCTTCCCTATATCAGTGTTTCGCCTTTTGCTACATAGTTTTATTGCAGTCTTCCTTATATCAAGTGTTTCGCCATTGCTACATAGTTTTATTGCAGTCTTCCCTTATATCAAGTGTTTCGCCATTGCTACATAGTTTTATTGCAGTCTTCCCATATATCAAGTGTTTCACCATTGCTACATAGTTTTATTGCAGTCTTCCCTTATATCAAGTGTTTCACCATTGCTACATAGTTTTATTGCAGTCTTCCCTTATATCAAGTGTTTCGCCATTGCTACATAGTTTTATTTGCAGTCTTCCTATATCAGTGTTCACCATTGTCATAGTTTATTGCAGTTTTCCCCTTATTATCGTGTTTCGCCATTGCTACATAGTTTTATTGCAGTCTTCCCTTATATCAAGTGTTTCGCCATTGCTACATAGTTTTATTGCAGTCTTCCTATATCAAGTGTTTCGCCATTGCTACAGTTTATTGCAGTTTTCCCCTTATATCAAGTGTTTCCTACCATTGCTACATAGTTTTATTGCAGTCTTCCTTATATCAAGTGTTTCGCCATTGCTACATAGTTTTATTGCAGTCTTCCCTTATATCAAGTGTTTCACCATTGCTACATAGTTTTATTGCAGTCTTCCCTTATATCAAGTGTTTCGCCATTGCTACATGGGTTTATTGCAGTCTTCCCTATATCAAGTGTTTCGCCATTTGCTACATATTTTTATTGCAGTCTTCCTTATATCAAGTGTTTCACCTTTTGCTACATGGTTTATTGCAGTCTTCCCTTATATCAAGTGTTTCGCCATTGCTACATAGTTTTATTGCAGTCTTCCCTTATATCAAGTGTTTCCCATTGCTACATAGTTTTATTGCAGTCTTCCCTTATATCAAGTGTTTCCATTGCTACATATTTTTATTGCAGTCTTCCCTTATATCAAGTGTTTCGCCATTGCTACATAGTTTTATTGCAGTCTTCCCTTATATTGCTACATAGTTTTATTGCAGTCTTCCCTTATATCAAGTGTTTCGCCATTGATACATAGTTTTATTGCAGTCTTCCCTTATATCAGTGTTTCGCCTTGCTACATAGTTTTATTGCAGTCTTCCCTTATATTGCTACATAGTTTTATTGCAGTCTTCCCTTATATCAAGTGTTTCACCATTGCTACATAGTTTTATTGCAGCTTTCCCTTATATCAAGTGTTTCACCATTGCTACATAGTTTTATTGCAGTCTTCCCTTATATCAAGTGTTTCACCATTGCTACATAGTTTTATTGCAGTCTTCCCTTATATCAAGTGTTTCACCATTGCTACATAGTTTTATTGCAGTTTTCCCCTTATATCAAGTGTTTCGCCTTTTGCTACATAGTTTTATTGCAGTCTTCCCTTATATCAAGTGTTTCCCATTGCTACATGGTTTATTGCAGTCTTCCTTTATATCAAGTGTTTCACCATTCTACATAGTTTATTGCAGTCTTCCTTATATCAAGTGTTTCCCATTGCTACATAGTTTTATTGCAGTCTTCCTTATATCAAGTGTTTCGCCATTGCTACATGGTTTTTGCAGTCTTCCATTTTCAAGTGTTTCACCATTGCTACATAGTTTTATTGCAGTCTTCCCTTATATCAAGTGTTTCACCATTGCTACATAGTTTTATTGCAGTCTTCCCATATATCAAGTGTTTCGCCATTGCTACATAGTTTTATTGCAGTCTTCCCTTATATCAAGTGTTTCGCCATTGCTACATAGTTTTATTGCAGTCTTCCCTTATATCAAGTGTTTCGCCATTGCTACATAGTTTTATTGCAGTCTTCCTTATATCAAGTGTTTCGCCATTGCTACATAGTTTTATTGCAGTCTTCCCTATATCAAGTGTTTCACCATTGCTACATAGTTTATTGCAGTCTTCCATATATCAAGTGTTTCACATTGCTACATAGTTTATTGCAAGTCTTCCTTATATCAAGTGTTTCCCATTGCTACATAGTTTATTGCAGTCTTCCCTATATCAAGTGTTTTCACCATTGCTACATAGTTTTATTGCAGTCTTCCCTTATTATCAAGTGTTTCGCCATTGCTCATGGTTTTATTGCAGTCTTCCCTATATCAAGTGTTTCGCCATTGCTACATAGTTTTATTGCAGTCTTCCTTATATCAAGTGTTTCGCCATTGCTACATGGTTTTATTGCAGTTTTCCCCTTATATCAAGTGTTTCACCATTGCTACATAGTTTTATTGCAGTCTTCCCTTATATAAAGTGTTTCGCCATTGCTACATAGTTTTATTGCAGTCTTCCTTATATCAAGTGTTTCGCCATTCTACCATAGTTTATTGCAGTTTTCCCCTTATATCAAGTGTTTCGCCATTGCTCATGTTTTTTGCAGTCTTCCCTTATATCAAGTGTTTCGCCATTTTACATATGTTTTTATTGCAGTCTTCCTTATATCAAGTGTTTCACCATTGCTGCATAGTTTATTGCAGTCTTCCCTTATATCAAGTGTTTCGCCATTGCTACATAGTTTTATTGCAGTCTTCCCTTATATCAAGTGTTTCGCCATTGCTACATAGTTTTATTGCAGTCTTCCCTTATATCAAGTGTTTCGCCATTGCTACATAGTTTTATTGCAGTTTTCCCTTATATCAAGTGTTTCGCCATTGCTACATAGTTTTATTGCAGTCTTCCCTTATATTGCTACATAGTTTTATTGCAGTCTTCCCTTATATCAAGTGTTTCGCCATTGCTACATAGTTTTATTGATCTTCCTTATATCAAGTGTTTGCCATTGCTACATAGGTTTTATTGCAGTCTTCCCTTATATTGCTACATAGTTTTATTGCAGTCTTCCCTTATATCAAGTGTTTCACCATTGCTACATAGTTTTATTGCAGCTTTCCCTTATATCAAGTGTTTCACCATTGCTACATAGTTTATTGCAGTCTTCCTTATATCAAGTGTTTCACCATTGCTACATATTTTTATTGCAGTCTTCCCTTATATCAAGTGTTTCGCCATTGCTACATAGTTTTTTACAGTCTTCCTTATATGTACAATAGTATCGAGTCCACATGTTGACGGAAAAGTTATTATCGAGTACATAACGCACATAAAACAGGCCCTTAACTAGAACTGACAGCATGAAGACTAGAACACACTGCCCACACCAGAATCAAAAGTAATATATCTAATATCATCATCACTGGTCTCTTTGTCTCATGAGACAATAGGTTTTACGTCACGTAGTTTGCTCTGTGCTGAATCACAACGTTTGGTGTGGCTGTAATGGTCTATTCTGGGTGGCAATCTTGCCACAGTTCCTGCAAGTTAAACTGGAGACTTATTTGATATATAAGTGTTAGTTTCCATCCAGAAGTAACAATAAAATAGAAATGAAACTGGACATGATGAAAGATATAAAATGTAAAAAATGTGTTTTTTTTTTTAATGGTGCGTGCAAAGTGCATCAGATAAAATGTAGACATCGTTAAGTCAAACTTTGCAGCCGGTTATTAAGATCAAATCGATTCTAATCATCAATAAAATGTGATCAGATTGTCAAGACTAGGGCAACTTGTGTATTGAAAATGGTTGACAGAGTTTAATGTCGTTGACCATTCCACTAGATGTTGACAGAGTTTAATGTCGTATTGACACGCACTTAGATGTTGACGAAACAATACCTAAATCATTTAGAATGTTGTTAAGACTGACTTCACTGCAGCGGGTTTTACTCTATATGACTCGGTCCCTCTCAGGTGAAATGGCAAGCCACCTGACGAGTATTACAAAGCACGAACTCCGTAGCTCTTGCAATCCTAGAGATCTATGGTTAAAAAATGCATCCGTGAACAGGACCCACAACCTTTGGAACGCAAAGCGAAACCACTTAGCCATGAAGAGCCTCGATAGAAACCATAGCCATAGAGACCCTCGATGAAACCACTTAGCCATAGAGACCTCGATAGAAACCACTAGCCATAGAGACCTCGATAGAAACCACTTAGCCATAGAGACCCTCGATAGAAACCACTTAGCCATAGAGACCCTCGATAGAAACCACTTAGCCATAGAGACCCTCGATAGAAACCACTTAGCCATAGAGACCCTCGATAGAAACCACTTAGCCATAGAGACCCTCGATAGAAACCATAGCCATGAGACCCTCGATAGAAACCACCTAGCCATAGAGACCCTCGATAGAAACCCCAGCCATAGAGACCCTCGATAGAAACCACTTAGCCATGAGAGCCTCGATAGAAACCACTTAGCCATAGAGACCTCGATAGAAACCACTTAGCCCTAGAGACCCTCGATAAAAACCACTTAGCCATAGAGACCTCGATAGAAACCACTTAGCCATAGAGACCCTCGATAAAAAAAACCATACTCAATAACAAGAGTGGCGTTTAAAAAAAGATACATTACGGGTTTATATCATGGCCATGTATGGCATGCGGACGACCACACCGGACTGTGCCAAAATGACCCAGGACATTAGTTTAAGCGCTGCGTATCAACATATCTTTAAGATTCCCGCCCCGTCTGTGAGCCATCAGATGGCAAATTTTGAAGTTTGAACGTGTCTCTAGATCAGATTTTAGAATAAAAAGATGATGGAATAAGGTATTTTCACCATTGATGAATTGTGAACCAGTGGGTGGAAAGTCAAGATAAGTTTAACCATGTAGAAGGCGGAAGTTCTATGTTGGATGGTAAGTGCATTCTGGTGAGAAAATTGCTGAACCGAAACATAACAGATGAAGCACATTCTCCGGGTATGGGCTGAGGAATAAATCAAGCATCTCGCGATACCTTTAAAGAATAATAATCCTCTCTCACAGACGACGACGACGACGCAAGAGTTGGGAGAATGGTAAAAGTATCGACAAACCAGAGAATGAGAAGACTGTAGAGGAATCTTATACTATACTGATGTTGTAACGTTGGACTAATGAATTGTGATAGTGATGTCTAGACAGTTGTCACGAGAAGAGAAGATGTGTAGATGAATCTTATACTATATCACGAGAAGAGAAGATGTGTAGATGAATCTTATACTATATCACGAGAAGAGAAGATGGTAGTGAATCTTATACTATACTGATGTTGTAACGTTGGGCTAATGATAGCGATGTCTAGAAAGTTGTCACGAGAAGAGAAGATGTGAAATATATATCGAATAGCAGGATTGAAATCAATGAAGCGGGACAAATCAGTTTCAAACATATTTATAGTAATCGTTTGTTTGTTATATAAGGGATTAAGGCTTCTTTAATCCTATAATGGCGACACCACTGATCTGCTCGAGGAATTGACTGTTGAATTGAGTTTAGAGTGAGAACAGAAACAAGCGGATTTGTTCTTCTATTGATTAGAACATGAGAGATTCTAGGCCGTCGGAAGGAGGTATAGAGGTTAAAGAGCAAACATCAAGCAGGGGAAAAGACGGTAAGTCTGTCAGGTAACAACTCGTTGGAAGAAAAACCAGTCAATGCGTGACTAGTATCTTTCAAAAATGAAGGTAATGTGGTAACTATAGGATTGAGGATACTGTCAATTCGGGTTACAGTCATTTAACCACTTGAGTGTTGTTGATTGTAACAGTCATTTAACCAGTCGAGTGTTGTTGGTTGTAACAGTCATTTAACCACTGGAGTGTTGTTGATTGTAACAGTCATGTAACCACTTGAGTATTGTTGGTTGTAACAGTCATTTAACCACTTGAGTCGCCCGAGTGGTTACCGGGCCCAAATTTAGGGTGTAAAGAATAGAACCACTGTTACCTGCCACGCATGTCGTAGGAGGCGACTAAGGAGGTTTAGATCCCAAAACGGATGCGTGTCCTAAACGTAGTGAAGGCCTACCTGCCCAGCGTGTTCGTAGAGCGTTGGACGACGGGTGACAAGCTCCCTGTGAGCGCATGTTCAATTCCGCGGGCTCGCAGAAAAGTCACAGGTTCTCCAAATTTACGGTGTTCATGGCACCGAACCGAAGAGCTACGATGTCTATGGCACCGAGCCGAAGAGATGAGAGGATAAGTGCTTCTGGATCGAAAAAACAACCGTGTGAAGTTTGTGGTTTAGGGCTCTAGACCAATGTGCAACGTATACACGTTCTTGGCAAAGATCAAACATATCACAGAGTGATTAAAATTGGTCGTAAAGAACGAACGCAAGAAGAAGAAGAACACTTGAGTGTTGTTGGTTGTAACAGTCATTTAACCAGTCGAGTGTTGTTTCTATATGTTAGTTTTGCCCGCCTGTCCAGCGTGTTCGTAGCGCGTTGGACTGCGGGTGACTAACCCTCTGTGAGTGCGGGTTCAATTTCCGCGGGCTGGCAGAAAAGCCACAGGTTCTCCAGATTCACGGTGTTTGTGGCACCAACCGAAGGTTACGATGTCCATGGCACCGAGCCGAAGAGCTGAAAGCTCAAGTGCTTCTGGAAAAAAAATATGTTAGTTATTACAGTCATTTAGTGGGACGGATTGCGACAATCATAGACATTTCGTTGAGCTTATTGGACACAAGAGGGTTCTGGGGTCAGTACCAGACTGGACATTTCACACATGAGGAAAGGAATTAGTCCATCTATCTCCTGCATTATCCGATCTATATATATAAATGTGAAGTTACATGCACAATATATTCTAAGATTTGAACAAGTTACGGGACATTTTATTGTTATATTTCCATTTTTAACCAGTCGAATGTTGTGTTTTGATCCCTGTCTATCATCTGCTCCCCATATTTAACCAGTCGAATGTGTGTTTGTGATCCATGTCTATCATCTGCTTCTCATATTTAACCAGTCGATATTGTCAACGGACGATTTCGGTCGCCAACATGTCAGTTGTGAAAATTCTAACGGATAAACTGTGCGCGATTTCTTTTGATTTGCGGTGTGATTGACGCGGTTTCTGGCACTTAAGCGGATAAAATGTGTTGATTAGTGTCCGTGTTTGTGTATGTAGGGTCAGAGCAAACGCCTGATCGTACATTGGGCCTTGAGCGTGCCGGCGCCGTATCGGAGAATAGCGTGACCTGTTATCGATAGTTAGCGCACCGTGTGGCGATGGACTAAGAGCGAGTCAACCTGCTGCCTGTAGGTTAATAAATTAATGCTAAAGGTGGGCAGCCTGACAGAAACGCCGCAGAAGACGGGTGCACAATGTGCAGCGCAATTCGTTTTACGACGACATCGACTGGTATGCAAAAAAAGAGTAGTGGTCAACCGGGTTTCGCAGACGGTAGTGATCGATTCAAGCCTCCCAGCCAGGGACAGTTAGCAGGGAAAAACACTGTGAACAAATCATAGAACATTCAACTTATGGTGGAATGCGAGGAGTACTAAAGAAGAAGGTCACATTAACAAAATATCTACAACAGGAGCAGATAGACATAGCATGCATACAAGAAACGCACCTAAACTCTAGCCACAGATTTTCCATTAGAGGATATCAGACCTTCCGACTAGACAGGGAAGGACCCCAAAAGGGGGAGTCCTGATTCTCGCCCGAAATGAGATTGCATGTCAAGAAATAGCAGTATGTGATAGTAGACAGTCGGAAATTGTAGGGATAGACCAAAAACCCCCAATTGGAGCACCCGGATCTATAACATCCTGCCCTCCAAACAAGGCTTAGTA